>CANXYI010003795.1:0-11096 GCA_948208565.1 Hura crepitans
TATGCATGGATGGCTACCTTAGATCCTGACACGTGGCGATCTAAGGGCTAAAAATCAATTTATGTTACTTTTGGCTTCAAAAATTCACAAAAAATTCTCATTTCAATTTTAAAAATTCTCAATTAATGGACTAAGGCCCACATAAAATTTCAAGTGAAAATTCAATAGTTTACTTTTTGATACTATTCACCCGCCAAAATAAAATATTTAGAAAAAATATCTATCGACCTTAGAAAATTATAATTCTTCCTCCATCAAACTCAGTGGAATTTTTTAGATTTAGGGTGTGGTATTTTTGAGACCGTCCGAGTACCTCCCAGGGCTATCCCGGCCCAACCTTATTTTATCTCCTCATACAGTAGTTCTTAACCCGAGATGATTTATTGGTTTTGCTAAATTTTTAAATTCATTTATTTTCCCTATTTTTAGGCCTGTCAAAGTTTTATAACCAATACGCCAGTCATTGGACTTAAAATGATGGCTCGCACCGCAGGGAACATCACTCGAGCCCATAAGGTGCTGTTCATAAGACCTCGACTTTCGAGCGTTATATATCCGGCAAAAGGAAATTGCAACAAACATCACAATTTAGTAGAAAAATATGAGACTGCATAACAAATTAAATGCAGTAAACACATGATAATATAATAAAAGGAAACACAAGATAAATTTTATATTTTTCTTTAAATTGAGGATTAAAGCAAAATTAAGAGTTTCAAGAATGAACAAAAGGAAATATCACACTAAGCTATCTTCCATAATAATGCCTTTAAAATAAAAAAGACTGCCTGTGGAATCGTGGGGCTTGTCCTCTTTTAAGTATCTGAAGTAACACAAATGAAGAAGGTAGAGAAAAGAAACTCCACCAACTTTTGATTCCTCTCAACTGTATTATATAGTTTTGTGCTAAAATTAAAAAAATTAATTATCTTATAGGTACTTTGAGCTTGTTAGATACTGAAGCAAATGGGTTTGTTGGCTTTGATTTAGTAACGCCCGAAAATTCCGGTGTTATGAATAGTACTTAGGGACTTGAATAGTATTTCTCGAGACTCGGGTCACACTAATGTGACTGAATGGAAATATTAATCATAATATAAAATTGGATAAAATTTGAAGTAAAAATAAAGTCATTTAGATGGTTAAAATTGACAATTAAGATTTTACGGCAGGGTTTTCTAGTTTTAGTTGAGCCATAAAATATTTAGTTTTTACTCAGAAAATTTTAAGATCAATACAACTTGATACTTAAATATTCCAAATAGTCTATTGGCATTGGAATTAGAATTTTTAAACATCGAGAAGTATTTTCTAAGAATCGGGCAAAGTTAAAAAGTGATGATTTTATTCATTTTTTGAGTCTTTTGAACGCAAATTTTTTGAGACTTCGAAGACATAATCCAAGAGGCCCTATGTGATTTTTAGAAATGTAAATTGGGGATTAAAAAGAGTGAAAAATGATTTAAAAGGAATGAAAATAAAAAGGATTAATGAGGGTCTTTGGATGAAGAGGAGATTAAATCTTGGCCATTTGATAAAATGACCAATATAAGGGTCAAATTCTTCTAAATTGGTCAACTAAAGAATAGTGTCATCTCTTCCCCCAAATCCCTCTTAGCCAACGGCATTATTCCCTAAACCTCTCTATTTATTTTTCAATTTACACTCAAATTCAACCCCTAAAACCACTTCTAAACATCATTTGGCATGGATTAATTTTAGATTACTGTGAGAAAGTGAAGAAAGAAGGCTTGGATTTTAAGATTTTTGAGGTAAGAAGATAAGGAGAATAGTAACCTACTTTTGATAGAGTGAGAGTTTATCAAGTTTGATACTTTTTTAAGGACCCTTAGAGGTTGTATAAGGTTTCTATAAGGTTAGATTTCATTTCAACTGAGATTATGATTTTATATTGATTTTTTATGGTGATTTTGGTGTATTTCATGTAAAGAAAGAAGGGACTAGTAAGACAAAGGGCAAGAAGAAGGTTTGAAGGATCTATTTAGGTGTATAAAAGCTTAAAAGTAAGTGTATTCATTATAGTATATATTGTGTGTGTTGAATTGTATGTTAAAGTGTGTGATTAATGTATGTAATTAATATGTGATGTGATGAATGGCATGTAATGATTTAATGTTTTTGGAATGGTTAATTGTGATTGTGTATGTGTGTTTTAATGCCTTGAATAATGAAGAATTGAAGGAAGAGTGATTGAATGCAATGATGGCCGAAAAATGCCTATGTGTGAGCATATGAGTGTGTTGTGGCTGGAAATGAAGTATATGATATAGCATTAGATTGCGGTGTAGTAAGAATAAAAGTTAAACATTTTGTGATTTTGTAATAGATGTTGGCCGAATGATACATAATGCTAATGATATGTGTAACTTAGTTAGGAGTATGTTTAGACTAGTAAGGTGTGTTAAATACAAATGACATCATATGGAATATGATTGCATGGTTAACTAATAAGATTTAGAGAATGTGCTTGAGTTCGCTATGATGGCTGATTTTGGTGTGTGTTCAAGTTGGCATTTGTGTGACCAATATGGTAATAAATTATGTAAATATGTATATTATGTATAAGTTGAATGAATATCATACCTAAGTATATTTAAGTTGATATAATGCAAGATTTGGTTATGCTTGCCATAACTTAATATTTACATAGTTATAAATGGTCAAAATGGAAAGTATGCTTATACATGTTCTTATATTATATGGATGGAAATGTTTTAATTATTTTTTATCATAAACTACATGTTTATGTATGATGGCTTGTGAGGGCCAAATGGCTAAGAACATATGGTGGATGATTATATTGATTTATGAGACACCTTGGCATAATTTATGGATTGTAAATGATGTGATGATAATAATGCTAATGTGATATGCACAATGAACATTATATGAGTAAATAAATAAGAAACATAATATTTTCCATTTAAGGTCATTTGTTGATCAGATACCAAATAAAAATTACCTAAGCTACTTTAAAATGGTGAAACTAAAAAGTAAAAGATGATAGCCTATATATGTAAACAACCTACCTTGGATAGGTTGACCAATCAACTAGGGAGATTAGCAGTTGTGTCGGGTACTTTAATGCTATTAACCTATGGATCAATGTGTTGGGTACTTTGGTGCCATTTGCCTATGGGTCAATGTGTTAAGGCTAATGGGCCATCATTTTGCCTTCAAGCTATATGATTGAGTTGAGACCTATAAGTCACTGTTTGAGACCTACGGGTCATCGTTTGAGACCTCTGTGGTCACTGCTGAGACCTTTATGGTCACTAAGTCCAGTTATCCAATTAAAGGGCAATGGGATTAAATTGAATTGTAACATAATATTGGATATAATAACACATTTTAATGAGATTTTAATTATGTGTATATATAACATGCAAGTATGAATGTTGTTTTCATGGCTTTAATATTACATTAGATGTTAGTAGCATGTATGCATCCTTTTAATGAGCTAATTGCATGATATGGGTGGCATGGATTAATGCTTTTGCTTATCATAAATAAATGATTGTATGCATGTGGAAGTATTCTATATTAAATACACCACTAAGCTTTATACTTAGCGCATCATTGTTTTATGGTGCATAGGTTAAGGACACAAATAAAAGTTGAAGCCTCGAGTAGCTGTGTAGATTAAAATATAGCTCTCCTTTTTGGTATTTTTTATTTCCTTTGTGTAAATTATAGGTTGTCATAAATATAGTGTACTCATATGTTGTACAAAGGGGATTTAGGGCTAGTATTTTGTAATATTTTGTAAACTTAACTGAATAACTTTACTTTTGTAATCTACATATAAACTATCGATACTGGGTTTCATTATACTTATGCATGAGATGCATATTTTGTGGAAATTATTGTGTTGAGATGTTTGGGTGGATCAGGAGGATCTAGATGGTTAAACTATAGTTGAATGAATTATAGAAGTGTGTTTTGAGCTTGCAAGTACTATTCATTTTGAGATAGTGTCCTAGTACAACCGTTATACTACTGAATTTTCGACACGAAAATTTTTAAAACTTAAAAATTGATTTTTTTCATTAAAGCAAGATTTCAAAAGTTCAAATATAATCAAATGATTTCAAAAATGTTTTAATTTATACAGATTTTTCAATAAAAGTAAGTTTAAGAAATTGTTTTGTGTACCGTTCTTTATTGAGGTTCAACTATTGGACAGAGTAAGGAGTGTCACAAATTTGAAGAGAAAAAATGGCTGAGGGTGCAAACAAAAAAAACACCAATGATTCGACAACTGCATAAGAAGAAGATGAAGATTGAGCACACGGCATGCCCACAAACTATGGCGATTGATTTTGAGAATATGAGAATGACAATGGGATGGGTTTTGGTAATGGGAAGGGATTTGGGATTTGGGTATTTGAAAATGATAATGGGATGGGTCAAGAGCACGAGAAAGGGTTTTGGGATCTAGATTTTGATAATTTGGTGGGTAAGGGACACGCGAAATTGATAAAAAAAATTTTAAAATTATAATGAAAAAGATAATTAGAATAGTGAGAGAAGAAAGCGCCATGTAAGCAGTCGGTTATTATAATATAATAGATGTGGATATGGAGTTCAATATTTATAGTTACGGCATATAATTATCCCTTATAATGAAAATGAAAAATAAAGAAAAGGAAAATGAGAAAAGGAAAAGGGAAAAATGAAAAATCTTGCATATGTATCATTAAATTATAGGATTTTTTTTTCTCTTGACCTGATTAACGGTGAATTAGTTCATAGGAAGCTACCATATATTAAAAAATTTAATTTTTTCATATATGATAATTTTTTATTAATTAATCTACTCCGGAACAAGTTCATAAAATTTTTTTTCTTAAATTATATATATACAATAGCCATATGGTTCTTATTTATATTTATAAAAGTGAACGAATTTGCACAAAGGCAAGTTGAGCTATATAGTTGTAAAGTTGCAAGTATATTCTCTTTCTAGCTTAAATTTAATGTCGAATAAAAACATCCGAAAATTTGCATTCATCTATGTTTTGCCTCACCTTCTATAAGTGAAAAATCACTTAAAAGTTCTGCGATTTTGTAAATTTTGTCGAAAATTCTTCAACTGGTCCAACTTTATCTAAAGATAAGAAGATAATAAGATTTTTTTTTATACAAATATCAAAATCCAATTGGATTCATTATTGAGATAAATCTCTCGCAATACTGATTTTTTTAATTAATATTAATTAATTTAAATATTAATTTATCACTTATTTTTTTAAAATATAATTTATATTTGATCCTTATCATTATTTGAATGTTATTAATGATGAGAACTTATATTAAAAAATTTGTACCTCATAATTAAGGCAATATAAAATTAATTAGTTGTATTTTATTTTTTATCATATGGACTGACTTATCTATCTTTTTAATATTTTTTAAATATAATTATCAATATGATAAATGTTGTTAATATAGTAACCATTAATATACTCTTGGTCCAATAAAGATATGCATATTCATTTGATTCAAATTATAATTCAGTTTTCCTTTTAACAATATATATATATATATATAATTAATTAATTTCTTAAAAAATACTGTGTAATCAATTATTAATTTTTTACTATATTAGGAAAAATGTAATTAAGTTATACAGTTCAAAAATTTTCAACGATATTTTCTTAATCTCTACGAAAATAAGCGTGTCTTATCTTTACAACTAGGCGCAAAACTATTGTTTGCTGGCCTCCCCAATCTCTCTCTCTCTTTTAATTTATATAAAAAATTGTATTTTTTATTCTTAAAAATTTTTGTCTCTCTAAATATTAGGTAATTTGTATAAATGGTCATTAAATTTTGCATTTTTATCTAATACATCTTCATTCGTATTATAAAAATCCTTCGAGTTTCATTAATACTAATTAAAAAATCAATATAATCTGTTATAATAATTTTTCAATTTGCATATAAGTTGTTTTCAATATTTTAGATTAATTTTCATTTATTTTAACCATTTTTCACTCTGTTTTTTTTTATCTAAATTAATGTTTCTCTTCTCACAATCAAAATAATGTATATAAAACCAAATTAGTTAGGTCAACACAGACCGGTTCAACTGCAATTTGATCATTGATCCAGTCCCATTAAATGTTAAAACCCCATTTTGCAAATATATGATTGAATTGAAAATTCAATTGAATCATATTTTTTCAATTTTTTCCTATTTTACTTTTTTAATGTAATTTTTGGGTTTAGATCGAATTGTTATTTTTTGACCAAAAATTAAAAAAGAGAAGCAAAATATGAAAAGTGGAAACAAGTTAGTTCAAATTGGTTCAGTCATATTTTTATCAAGATGTGATTTTTATAATAAATCAAATCAAACAGGTAACTAGATCACGGTTGAACTCATCTGTTAGATCGAACTAATTTAGTTTTAATAATAATATTTTGATGACGTGAGAGATTAATTTAGAGAGAGAATGTGATGAAAAATATAATAAAATGAGGGTTAAAAAATATAGCAACTAAATCATATACAAAATGTAAACTTACTATAGTAAGTTATAATGATTTTTTAATTAATACTTATGAAACTTAATTTTTTTTAGATCGAATTGAAAATGGATGATCATTTAAATGAAGAGTGTAAATTCAATAAGATTTATACAATTTGCCCAAAATATTTTAATTCCTTTATAAGTCCTCAAACTTTTCATCGTGGCTTTACCTATGTATACAACAAGCAAGAGAGAGAGAGAGAGAGCATTATGTATCTCCATCTATTATTACTAGATGCACAAAAAAAGAAGGTTAGACTCTTTTCAAGACATTCTTTGGTCTGTATAAATCATGATAGCAAGCTCTGGGAGCAGGACGTCATATCCCTCATAACTAAGTTCTCCACCATTTTCTTAAACATTTCACTAAATCTCGCAAAACCAGAGAGAAAATGGGCAAATCAAATCCATATGCAATAAGAGGATTTAGTATTAGGCTATTTTTTGTTATTTCTTTCTTGTGTATGATTCAATCGTCACTGAGTAAGACAGGACATTTCTATAAATGGAATGTAGAGTATATGTTTGGAGCTCCAGATTGTGTCGAAGGAATAGTGATGGGTATCAACGGTCAGTTTCCCGGTCCGACCATCCGGGCAAGAGCCGGCGATATTGTTCATGTTCGGCTCACTAATAAGCTTCATACTGAAGGTGTTGTTATTCACTGGCATGGAATCAGACAGGTTTTCTTATTATTTCCATTTGAAAATGAATAAATCTATCAATAGTTTATCTTATTATTTTTAAACTAAATAATATTAAAAATGTTTTTTGTTTAGTTCTGTGTATCTAAATATTTGTGTTTTTCATACAGCTGGGTACACCTTGGGCAGATGGTACTGCTTCCATTTCACAATGTGCTATTAATCCTGGAGAGACATTTTCATATAGGTTCATTGTTGACAAAGTAATCTCTCTTTCCATCCATTTTTATCTTTTTAGCACAATCATGTGTAATTGGGTTTTTTTCGTTATTTCTTGTTTAACACGATCATGTAATAACAATTTTTTATACTAAGGAATTTAGTGTGCTGGTCTAATGATAGAAGAACTCTATTTTAGAAGTCAAGTGCTAGGATCAAATCTCACCATCTTTCTTTGAAAAATAAACATTGCTTGATGCTAGCATGACACGAGAAAGGAGTTGGTGAAAAGTTTGTTACATAATAACCACTAGGAATTAACTTAGTTAAAAGGGTATAGCATTTTAAATATATTTTCTCTTTTTAATATTTATAATTAAGCTGCAAGCTTTTATTTTGTAGAATAATTATAACATATTTGAATTTTTCAGGATTGTAAATTTTTATTTGCACATGTACTAATTTTATTTTAATAAATGTTTTAGAACATGATATTTTTATACATCATATTATTAATATTAATTAACAGTGATATGTCATCATAGTTATAAATAGTGATATGGTTACATTTTAAGTAAAATAATATTACCATAAAAAAAATCATAGCTCGATATTATGGCAGGCGTGCATAAACATAATGTCCTTGCTATTACAACAAAAAGTAATGATATAGTGGGCTTCCCACTTCTCGAGTGTTGTATTATTTTTTTTTTCTCTTGATACTTAGGGTTATAAATAAATTTGATGAAAAAATAAATACGGTGCAGGCAGGAACATACTTTTACCATGGACATTTTGGAATGCAAAGATCAGCAGGGTTATATGGGTCGTTGATAGTTGACGTGGCAGAAATAGAGAGGGAACCGTTCCACTATGATGGTGAGCTCAACTTATTATTAAGCGATTGGTGGCATCGACCTGTCCATCACCAAGAAGTTGGCCTTTCCTCCAAGCCATTTCGTTGGATTGGTGAACCTGATGTGAGTGATAAATAAATATATTTAATTTTTTTTTCCGTTCTTATCAGATAATTCACTTTTTGATTGAACTTTACTTGCATAATACATCCGCAAATACCTGAATATTATATTTTCATCATTTAGACATTTTTTTTAATAAGGTAGGTTTTTTATATGATTTTTCAAGAAAATAAAACGTTCAATGAATAAAATGAGCGAATTTCAGATGTTCATAAATAAAACTAAGGTGCCAATTCTATTTTTCCTCCTCTGCTAAGAGATTAAATGGTTTTCATTTCTTTTATTGACCAGTATATAATTAATGAGCAGTCAATAACCATCTTCCTTCGCTACTTCAATAACTATTACTAGTATCATAAAGTATATTTATTTAGTTTTTAAGAGGATATTTTAATGGCAAAACTGATCTTATTTATTGAGAGATTTTAAAATCTAGTGTAAACCATTCTCTTCTATTTAAAAACTTGCAATGCTAAACGATCGAACTAAACTATTCTCTACTTGTATTGTTAAAAAAAATCCTATATTTACCTTTATTACTTCAACCAAAATTTGAACAAGGTAATTCATATTGGTTTGTACTTCCCTGTCACTCGTTCTTCAATATTGTTAATTAATTGATTCAATAAAAGGGAAAATAAAAAGAGGAGGAAAAATTAATCCAAGAAAGGCAAGCAAAAAATATATTTACTATTTAGTACAATAATTTATATTAATGATTTACTTCTTTTGGTCGACAATTGATTCCTAATTTTTTTTTATTTCTTCGGAATTGATATGATATTGGTTCATGTTCAGAGCCTTCTTTTGAATGGAAGAGGGCAATATAATTGCTCTTTAGCTGCGCAATATAGCAAAAACTCAATGCAACAGTGCAAATTAAAAGGAATTGAGCTTTGCAAGCCCAGCATCCTGAAAGTGCAACCAAACAAGACTTACAGGCTGAGAATAGCAAGTACTACTGCCCTTGCTTCTATCAACTTGGCTATTGGGGTAAGTTTGTATTCCATCACTACATTACATATTTATTTTGCTAAAACTTGAGAAAGCTTACTATTTTCGTTCGAGGATGGGAAGCAACGGTTGATAATTTTTATTTTTATAATCAAAGGGTTGAGAGGTAGAACTTACTATTCTGTATAGGAGGAGGACAATAGATTCACCTAAAATTGACAAGATTCTTATTTTCTTTCACATTCTGTGTAGGTTAGCTTTAGTCATCATCAGCTTATATTGCTAAAAGAAAAAAAAAAAAAAAAAGAAAAGAAGAAGAAAAGAGAGATCTTGAGCATGCTATAGATTACAAAATAGAAATTATATTCTCTATTCGAAAATTGACACGTAGAGGATGGCATTTGCGTGTATAGGTGCAAAAGATATTCCTCACTTTATATGTACTCTAGTTAAAGCCTTAGAAGGTATATTTTGACAACCACAAAAAAAAAAAAGTGACTTAAAGATATAAAAAGGAATTAAAAAAAAAAAGTATCGTTCGATTTTGAAAAATATACAGTTCACATTTGTTGTCAATGCTTATTATTTATTTATTTATTTTGAAATGAATAAGGGTGATATAGCCAAAGTCCAAAAGCTTAGAACGAAGAAAATATAATGCTGTCTATACCTCATCCTGTCCTAGATTATTGTTATTTTTGCTTTTGTCATGAGGTTTTTAGGACTCATGCCATATTTTATTATATTTTTTTCACAAAATTAAATTTAAAAAATAATTTACATATAAACAGAATTATTAAAAAAACTTTGGAATTCAATTAGATGATAGTAAGATACGAACTTAAAAATAAGTTGGATAAATAAGATGGTGAAAGAATATGTTCAAGCTCTGAGAATTTCAGAGAAAACCCATAGTAGAAGCTTCTCATTAATGAAGAAAACAAAAACTAAAGTAAATCAGTTACGGAAGAAAAACTTTATACACACTTTTACCCACCTAAAACACGTGAACCAGGGGCAAAAAACTAACTAACTAACATCCAAAAATAATATTGCCACTTCAACATCTAAAAGAACTAACTAACTGTAAGCTAATTAATACTCTAACAGATACTGTATAAATACAATACTTTTCATCCCCCCCTCAAGTTGGATCGTGATGGAAATCCATTAGATTCAACTTGACAAGCATGCAGTGGAAAAGAGGATTACAAAGGGCTTTGGTAAATAGATCAGTAACTTGAGCAGAAGAAGATACATGACGAGGTTGAACAAAACCAGCCTTAAATTCATCCCATACTAGATGACAATCAATGTCTAAATGTTTGGTATGCTCATGGAAAATAGGATTGGCAGCAATATGAAGAGCAGCAGTATTGTCACAAGCAAGAGGAATAGGAAGAGAAAAATCTAGACATAATTCCTTGAGAATATATGTGATCCATTTAAGCTCACAGACAGTACTCGCCATGTTGCAATACTTTACTTCAGTCGATGACCGAGAGACCGTCACTTGCCTCTTTGTCTTCCATGAAATTGGGGTAAAACCCAAAAAAATACAAAAACCAATGAGTGAATGACGAGAGTCCATACAAGAGGCCCAGTCAGCATCACAATATGTTGACAATCGATAAGAATTTGTTGCAGGAAAGAAAAGACCCATAGATGGACAGTCTTTCAAATAGCGAAGACATGTAAAGCACTATGCCAATGTGGCATTTGAGGTTGATGAACAAATT
>CANXYI010003864.1:0-12469 GCA_948208565.1 Hura crepitans
ATATGTTCTAAATTTTTCAAAAGCATACACCACAGCTAATAGGTCTTTTTTAGTGGTAGTGTAGTTCAATTATGGTGTGTGAGTGTGTGACTGGCATAATAGATAGCATGAAAAATCTTATCCTTCCATTGCCCTAATATAGCTCTTATAGGAAAATCACTAGCATCACACATGATCTCAAAAGGTAATGTCTAATTGGGTGTAACCATTATTAGTGCTATGACGGGTAGATTAAAGGCCTGCAAACAAGTGTCATCAAAGTTAAATTTAGTATCTTTCATTAACAAGTTTGATAACAATTTTGTAATCTTAGAACAGTCCTTAATGAATCTCCTATAAAATCTTGCATGTCTTAAGAAGCTCCTCATGCCTTTAACATCCTTCGGTGGTCATAGTTTCTTAATGACTTCTATTTTTGCCTTATCTACTTCAATTCTTTTCCTTGAGATTTTATGCCCTAAAACTATCCCTTTATTGACCATAAAGTGTCATTTTCCTAATTCAACACTATATTGGTTTCTTCACATCTCTGCAAGACTAAAATTAAGTAATTTAAACATGATTCAAAAGTTAATCCATAAATAATGAAGTCATCCATGAATTTTTCCATGAATTTTTCAATCTTGTCATGAAAAATGGCTATAATACATCTTTGGAAAGCAGTAGGTGCATTACATAGTCTAAAAGGCATTCTCTTATATGCAAAAGTACCATAAGGACATGTAAAGGTTATCTTTTCTTGATCCTCAAGTGCAATCAAGATTTGAAAATATCCTAAATAACCATCTAAAAAGAAATGAAACTTATTTCTAGCTAATCTTTCCAGCATTTGATCCATGAAAGGTAAAGGAAAAATGATCTTTCCTAATAGTAGAATTTAGTTTCTTATAGTCTATGCAGACTCACCTCATTACTATCCTTGTGAGGATTAATTTATTATTCTCAGTAGACACTATAGTAACCTCTCATTTCTTAGGAACAACTTGCATAGGGTTAACCTATTTACTATCAGAAATAGGGTAAATAATACCTGTATCCAATAACTTAACTACCTCCTTCTTGATAACTTCTTGCATTATTGGATTTAGCCTCTATTGAGGTTAAATAATGGGTTTATAATCCTCCTCCATTAAGATCCTATACATATAGACACTTGAATTTATGCCCTTTAAATCTAAAATCTTCCATCCAATAGCTTTCATATGTCTTCTTAATACCTCTAAAAGCATGTGCTCTTCAGTTTTTGAAAGAGAAGCAAAAATAATCATAGGGTAAGAATCTTTTTCTAAAAATGCATATTTCATATTTTCAGGTAATGGTTTTAGTTCAAATTTCTCATCCTGAGAAGGATTGTTGGAATCCTCTTTCATTCCATCTGCTTCTTCATTGGTGGTGTCTTTTTTTAACTCATTCACCACCTGCTTCAACTCTAGTTCTTCACTTTTAGTAATGATTGATTTTAACAGACATCTTTCTAGCTTGTCTCCCTTCAACTCACTTACCTTATAATTGCCTGTAAAACAATCAATGTGATCAAGAAAATAACAAGATTCATCAATAGGCTCAGAAGGATACTTTATTGCCTTATTCATATCAAAGTCTATCTTCTCATTATTTAGCCTGAGTGTTAGCTTCACTTGATTCACATCAATTAGAGCTCTTGCAGTATTAAAAAATAGTCTCCTAAAGATTAGTGGCACTTTTTTATCCACCTCTATATCCATTACTACAAAATCCACTGGGAATATGAATATCCTAACCCTTACTAACAGGTCTTTAATTATGCCCCTTGGCCTTCTTATTGATCGGTCAGCCAATTATAAGTACATTCTAGTCTTTTTCAACTCTCTTAGATTTAATTTCCTACATAGAGATAAAGGCATCAAATTTATACGTGCTTCTAAATCACATAGTGCCTTATTTACCTGAAGATTTCCTAGTTCATATGAAAGTGTAAAACTTCCTGGATCTTTAAGCTTTATAGGAATTTTGTTTTGTAAAATAGCACTACAATTCCCCATTAAGCAAAGTATGCCATTTTCTTTGATCTTCCTCTTTTTAGAAAAGATATCCTTTATGAATTTAACATAATGCAGTATCTATGTTAAAGCCTTAGTAAAAGGAATGTTAATTTGCAACTTATTAAACATATCTAAAATTTTTGCAAATTGATTATCCAATTTATCCTTCTTAACTCTATCGGGGTAAAGAAACTTACTTAAATCAATGCTATCGATCAAAGGTTGAGAAGCTTTCTTACCATGTTCCTTACCTTCATTCGTCTGCCTTAATTCAGCCTTCGGAGCTTCCTTTCTAAATTTTTTATTTTCTATTTCATCTCCTTCTGTCACTTCTTTCATTTTTGTGCCTTGATTTCTTAAATCTCTGACCTTCTTTTCGCAACGAATGGTTATAGCTTGAACTTGCTCCTTTAGGTTCTTTTCTGAACTACTTTGTAGGGCTTTTTGAGTTCTACCAGAGATTATAGTAGCCAATTGTCTAATTTGGACTTCTAAGTTCCTAATAAAGGCTTCTTGATTTTTTATAATAACATCCTGGTTGTTCATTCAAGATTCAGTGGTGCTGATAAATTTTGTCATTAGTTCCTCTAAACTTGGTTTTCTATCTTGTTGTGGCCTTTATTAAAACCCTAGTGGTTGTGGCCTTTGCTGATTGCTACTATTTCCCCAAGAAAAATTTGGGTAATTCCTCCATCCTGGGTTGTAGTTATTACTGTATAGGTCATTTAGCCTTTTGTAATCACCTAATGTATTTACTTGGTATGGCAAGTCATCTTAAGCACACTGTTCTCCTGCCTTGCAATCTTGGAATGAATGGGGTCCTTCGCAAATCTCACATGAAATGTTAACTACTACTGCTTGTTTCATTTCTATGGCTTTCATCTTCTTCTTTATTACCTCCATTTAAGCAGTAAGAAAAGTCACTTGATCTACATAATAAGCTACTTGAGGTTTTCTAATATCTCTCCTAAGTGCAAATTAAGCATTTTTAGCCATTTCATTCAATAACTCATATATATCTCTAGGTCTATTTCCTTTAAAGATCCCCCTAAAGTAGCATCTAGCAGGTTTTTAGTTCCCGTTACTGTCCCTTAATAAAAACACTGAATTTGTTCCTATAGGGGAATAGTATGATGTGGGCAACTTCTTATCAATCTCTTGAATCTACTTTAAACTTCATGAAATGCTTCTGATTTAGATTGACTAAATTGATATATGCTCATTCTGATGGCTGCAGTCTTTAAAGGCAGGAATAATAGGATTAGGAATTGTTGTTCTAATTGATCCCAAGTTTCAATAAACCGGTAAGGTAAATCTCTGTACCAATTCTTAGCTTCTCCAATCAATGAGAATAGAAAGAGCTTGAGCATAATTGACTCCTGTGGGACCCCATTCAATTTATTCAGGCCACACACTTCATTGAAGCTTTTTAGGTGTTGTGTGGGACATTCATGGTTTAAACTAGCAAATTAATTTGCTTGAACCATATGAACTAGTGAAGCTTTCAGTTTAAAATTATTTGTATTAACCTTAGGTTCCACCACTCCCCTATGAGCATTGGTCCTTGAAGGAGTGGCGTATTCCCTTATAGGACTGTTGTCGTCATCCTCATTAAGTGCATTAATCAAATTGTTGTCTCTTCCCCCATTTCCTACAAGGTTGGCCATCTCAACAATAGTTTCTGATTTCAACAACCTTTATCTTTAGTGAAAAGCTCTTTTGATTTTTGGATCAATGTTAATTACTAAGTCATTGCTGGCTCTAGTCATACACTATCCTAAACGCCTACAAATAGTCAAGACATGTAAAAATTTCAAAATATAAAATAACACAAATAAATAGTAAAACCCAAACTAGCACAAGAACAATTTAGCAAAACTAAAATTTTTGGATCCTCAGCAACGACGCCAAAAATTTGATGCGTTAGGGCTTGCATGTTGGCAAGTGTACTAGTCAAGTAATAAAGTGGATACCATGAGTATCAGAGTATCGTTCCACTAAGATCCTTATTTAATTGAATTAAATTATAATCTTTTGCATACTATTTGGGAAAATCTTGCTGTCTAAGGAGAAATGAATTAATAAAAAAGCAGAATAAAATAAAAAATAACTTTATATTTAATTTTTGAGAGCCAATTAATTAATTTCTTATCTTATGAAATGAATTGTTAAGGATAACTGTCCTCCCTAAATTATGAATGAACATTTGATATGATCCCTACAATGATTCAGTTAAATAATTCAACTTTTGCCCAATTGCCCTTTTTAGGAAATAATATTCAGAGAAACGCCTAATTCTATTTTAGAAAATTAAGGATAAAACTGCCTCTAATTTAATTTTTAGAGATTTATTCTATTAAAATAAATTAAATTACTAGGTTTTCATACACTCATTTCGATAATATATATTTACTTAGTTATTCAATGACTCATAAAATCATGATAATCATCATTAATATGAACACCTAATTGGTTTAACAATAACAATCTAGCATTAATGATTAATTGATAAAAACCAAGCAATTAGCATATAGTCATCAATTGGAACTGAATCATTAATAATAAATGAATTTAATTACATCAATTATTCATTCATGAATTTAGGGAGTTAAGTTTCTCTAACAACAATAAAACTACTCCATAATGATGCATAATGAATCAAGAGAAAAGAAAATATCATTATACTACTTTGAGGTAAATTAAACCCTAAGGAAGAATGGTCCTTAACTTGAGAATCCAAAAACCTTGAATTCCTCCAAGGCTCTTCAAGAATTGATGGGAAATTTTCTCTTCTTTTTAATATCCTCTATGTATAATAATTGGCAGCTCTTTATCTCCTTTATTTCTAAAGAGAAAGAGAATATTTATACCCCTAGAGGCTTGAGATATCCTATATGTTGAGTAGGGTCACGAGCATGACCAATATTAGGTCATCGTCATAACCCCTCTAAAATAGCAGAAGTTACTTTAACTCATTTTCAAAGCGCTGGACTTTCTTAGGGGTCAGGGTCGTGACCCCTTTTCTTAGTCACGATCGTGACCAACACTTTTCTGTTGAGGCTTCATGCATTATTTTCCTTCTTCTCTAGGCTTATTTATGGGCCACGGTTGTGACATTTATCATGGTCATGAGCGTGACCCTTGACTTTTAGTAGAGACTTTGGGTTTTTCTACCTTTTTATTCAACTATTCTTCTCTTTAATCTTGAGCTTTGAAATGATTAAACTTTTCCCTATAAAGACATGAATTATTGAATTAAGTGAATTTATCACTTTATTCTCACAAATCCATAAAATAATGGTGCAAAATCCATCAAAACTAAATTGAATTCATGCTATGTCAATATATAAAATTGAGTGATATCAAAATCCTATAAATAAGTATGTGAATAAGTGACCTTGAAATGAGGAAAAAAGATAAGACAATATTATGTTGAATTGAATGAAAGGAAGTGAACATGAACTTCTAAGGCATTAACATGCTAATTACTCACATAAAAATGGACTCATAAAATGGAGTTAAGGCTCATATTCATTAGATAGCCCACTGGATGGGTTAACCAATATTAATAGTTGCTAGGACACTCCAGTGTCATCTTTGGCACTGGTCCACGAGGATCACTGCCTACTTTTATGATGGAGTGTAGCCGTTGGGATCCTAGATGAGGACCTCTACACACTATATGCTATGGAGAGGTCCATGAGAGCCGCTTCCTAGTATTGATAGGTCCACAAGGGCCACCCCATGTGATGTGCTAGCTATGTTATGATAGGTGCGGCTATTAACGTTTAAAATAAGGATCCTTACACACCCTTTTAAGACAAAGTGTGGCCGTCGAGGTTCTAGATGGGAACCCCCGCACATCATTTTATGCTATTAGATGGGTGCAACTGTAAAGGTCCAAACTGAGGGCCTCTACATACCATGAAATCCTGATATCCAATATTTGGGATATGATCTCTCGAGTATGGGCCAAACACTTAAATAATCAAAATGAAAAGTGTTTAGTTAAACTAAAGTAACTATAATTAAAATAATTTTTGTAATTCAATTGAATTAATTAAATTAAAAATGGAAAATTATAAGATATAAATATGGTAAATATAAGGTATAAATGGTACATGTAAAGCATGTATGAATGGGTAATTGTGGTGCAATTTAATAACATAGTAAAAGTACTTAGAGTATAAGGAGTAACATATTTATGATTGTAACTTAAGTCTTATAATATATCGTACACCTATATAAGGATGTTGTATGGTTAAGGGTACAATTAATCTAAAGTAATAAAAACATAACTTTTATATATATATATATATATATATATATATATATATGTATATATGTATATATATTTAAGGTGCAGTTAATAGTATGTAATTAGTTAATAATAGTCTTTTTTACCAATGAGGAATCTAAGTGAGCCACTCAATAATATGACTAAGAATTTGTATAATTAAGAAGGTGGATATGTTAGAGGATAAAACGAGTTAAAATATGAGAAACTGTGAATGTGATCATACACTTATATTTTACATTGTACAGGTGATGGTAATGCTTTTCTGTTGTGCATAATTATGAAGTGCTAGGTATATTGTTCTAAATATTGAGTATTTGTATATATGATTGATGTTTAGGGGTCATATAATACTCTTATGCATGAATTGTGTTTCATAATGTGTGCTTGCATGTGTTTGATGCTAATATATTTAATTCCTTGAATACACCATAAACGTATGCTTAGTGTATCGATTTTCTTAATGTGTAGGTTATAGTCGGTGATCGAAGTGTGTAACATCGTATAAACCAAGCAGTCTCTTCCTTTGGGTATACTTGCTTATGTATATATTCTGATAATGTTATATAACTATAGTGCACAACTTAATATGGGTACTCATGTATAGGTACGAGGTAATGAGCTAGATGTTATGTATAGTTACATTGTATCTTTTGGCGATGTAAAATATGTGTACATGTTAAATACAAATCAATGTATAGTACAGGTAATATAAACTATAGCATATATATATGATGTATGTTGGCAAGTGTTATGAAATGTATAATTTGCATTTGATGAGATAGCAATGATGTTTTACGAGATGCATGGTTATTGTGTGTTGTGGATGATCAGAAGTATTCGAGAAAAGGTATTAAGGATGAGATATTATAAAAGTGCTTTTATTACATGTTAAAATTTTTGGTTTTGACTTTATGTAGCCATAATGCTACCGAATTTTCATTAAAATGAATATTACAATAAATTGATCTAAAAGGGAAACCATAAGATAATTAAAGTAAAGATAATCTCAAGAAAGGTTTTAGGAAGATGACGTAGTAGTGTGCTATCTCTTAGTCATTCTGGTATCAAAACTATTAAGGGATGTCACATAAGTCATCTCTCATTCAAGTCTGAATAGCAAATTGGGTGATAGATGACAGTAGTAGCAACTACTATATGGGGTTATCAACAAATGCGCGGAGGGTGGTTATGGTCAAAATTACTGCACGATAGTTTCAACCCTAATAGCATATTGAAATGTTAATGAGAGGATATCGTGTTCAAAACAAAAGTAAAAGTTCTATGATTATAAAATACACACATAAAAGGCACAAGTATACCAAATATAAATTGTGAACATGAAATAATCACTGATGTTATTATATGCTTAAAAAGATGAATGACGTGCATAGTATTTATAATGATAATGATATATGTGAAAGGTGACATACCCAGGTATATGTATATGAGAAATAATAACTACAAAGTAATCTTATTTCTACCTAGGATTTGTCATGGCTTAAGAATAGTTTGGCATGCCAAATAGAGGACATTTGCAGATCTGTAACCATTTATAGCTTCGACTATTTCATTATATTTTGCACTACTCATGTGGTGTTGGCGCCATTCTTTATGCCTTTAAGTACTGCCCTATTATACTTTAAATACCACCATTTTATGCCTTCAGGTATCACTATAAAGATAATGGGTTAAAGGAACCATCACACCCATCCCTTATCTAAGCAACAGGATAATTTTAGAAAGAAATAGGCTTTTAAATAATAAGAATAATATAAAGGATTCAATTAAAGTTTTAAAACTATGAAAATTATAAAAATGTATATTTATAGTTTCATATGACACTAATAGCTTAATAGAGCTTAAATGTATGTTACAATTTATAGGTATATCTTATTCCACACGTATAATTTTAAAGGTCTAATAACATGAAACTTAACAATTGAGAAATTAATGTACATGAGTAGCATAATTATTTAAGTATACAAGAATTTATGTTAGATCAATATTTGTATAAAATGTGTATATAGTTACTATTTCACATGATAATTTTATGAATCAACTATCTTCCTTATGAAGCATATAACTATGATAATTTATAAAGGTTGTCTAAGTTAAAAAAAAACACATATTGAGGAACTTGTCCTCAGTGCAGGTGTTTCTTCGTGCAAGTTCAAGAGTCGATGAATAAAAAAAGAGGGGATTGACTTGAAGACCCTATTAGAGCCTTCACATTTTTGTATGGACAAATATATGTTTTGTAGCACACCATAGAACTTAGGCATTCTGGTGTTATATGTAGGGTAAATATGTTAGAATATTTAAGGGTCTGTGTATAGGGTAAATGTTAGAAATGCGTATACAACTGTATTATTTTGTTATTGCTTATTACATGAGATATAATTATATATGTTTTATGCAAGTATGTATATACATAATATTTATGTTAAAGAGTTAATTCATATATGCATGTGACATTAAGTTATAGTTATGATGATGCATTATGATTTTAAGAATTAGTGATGATGTATTATACATATAGAGGTGTTATTCTACAAGAAAGATTTTGGGTAGTGCTTTCGAATAGCAGTTATGATGCCGAATTTTGGCATCATGACCTACGTGTAGAAAAGGTTTTTCTAAGTATGAAAATGGTCTTTCAAGAGTAATAAAATGTTTTCATAAGAAATAAAAAATGAAATTTTTATCACATGCTTTTATAGACACATACGGATGGTATGACAACACCTTAATTAGCTTCATTGTAAATGGGGTAAAGGGAGTGTTACATATATAATTGTCAAAATTAGAGAGAAGTATTTTAGTTTTCTTAAGATACTTTTTTATAAAATTAAGATGTATCAATGATTGACTTAATATGTGTGAAAAATAAAAAAGTGACAATTTATATAGTACTTAATGATTAATTATTGTAGTATAATTTTAATTCTTGTGGTTTTATAAATTTAATTACTCTCAAGAAAGCCCTCTATTCGTGTCCCTTCCTTTCTCAGGCCGATCTGATTAAAATAATCGATGACCCGACCTAAACCTCACTCTTCGAGTCTCAAGAGACGAGAAGTGGATTTAAGGAATCCTAAATCTTTCCTATTTGATTAGTCTAAAAAGAGCGAGTTAGACACTACAAGTTAAGAGTTACCACCCAACCAGAGTTAAGAAATACCTTGTAAGGCCAAAACTAGAGTGGTTCATAACCTTACTCTTATTTATACCTTAAGTTAATATAGAATTTCTAATTTTAAATTTATAAATTTATTATTTTTCTCAAATGTGTTTTATAATTAAAAAATAAATCACATATTTGTATAAAAGAATAGTAAAACATATTTACAAAAATAAAAATGAAATAAGAGAATATGATACATAAAATTAGGTCATTAATTATTTTGAAAACTTTGATTTTTGCATGTCAATTTTAGAAAATAGATTTTATTATTATGACTTTTATTAAGAAAAAAATCAAAACCCATTTTATTAGAAAAACACCAATTAATTAGGAACAAAAATGACTTTGATTATTTTTTATAACATGTAAAAATTATTTTCTACCTATTACAACATTCATGGAATATATAGAGAAATAATCAAAATAAAAAACTGGATTATATGGAAATTACTTAAAATACATTCTAACCGAATAATAAATAAAATTAGATTTAAGGTATCCTAAAATACAATCTAAATAAATGAATTGAATAATAAGCAGAAGAAAATAAAGAGCAAAATAAAAATAATAGAAAAGAAAAAGAAATAAAAAGAGACGAATGAGAAAAGGCTATTTCACTGATGTTTAATAGAACGGTAGAAAGAAAGGTTAATCAAGTTCCAATAAATTAGACAACTCGCATCACAATGTAATTACAATGTTAATATGAAAAATAAAGAGATGAACAGAATAATCAAATAAAATAATCAAATAAATACAACAAAAATAATATAAAGATAGTAAATTATCACATCTAACTAGTAGATAGATAAAAAAAACAAAAAAAAGAAGAAGGAGAAAGGTTGGTTGACCCACCATGTATAATTGCATTTAGGAAAAGATCTCGAAAATCATAAGATTGTGTAGAAAACCTTTAGGAAATATGAAAATGGTATTTGGAAAGTGTTTTTTGAGCTTTTTAGTGCATGTATCTTAAGAAAAGTCGACCCCCCTAGAACAGTACGGAGCTTGCTTTTTTATATATGAACTTTGAAGTAGAAAATAGCCATTTTGGAGGTAAAATGGTTGTTTTACCACTTGAAACAGGCGTTTTCCTTGTTGAAACAATCATTTTCACCAACCAATAAGGAAAAACATTCTAGGCCTATGTGCAAAGTGGCATTGTATTGAAAATTGAAAACAATCATGTTGGCTAAGTGAAAATGGTTGTTTTAGTAGCCAAAATAGCACCGTTTTGCCTCAGAATAATGAAACGAAAAGAACTTTACATTTTTTAATTTTTTTCCTTAAAAATTTTACTTCGTACTACAGAGGGCTTTGCGCCCTACACCCCCATGGAATCAGTGTTGGGCATCGGGCTCAAGCCTATAGATGCCTATTTTTCTCACATTTTCGAGTCGTACCATGAGATGTTTTGAGTCGAGCAAAGACTTATAAAAAAAAATTTAAAGAAAACTTTGAGATTTTTCGAACTGGATGTTAACATCCCCATTTATCGGGAATTTCAATCCTTTTTTATCATTAGGCAATCTGAACATGGGGGTTTCAAAAGCCCAATGTCTACACCTTCCAATTATTCATCTCTAAAATTATATATTTTTATAAACTAGTTATATAATTGCACTTCGAACAAAGTGTAATAATAAATTGAAAGAATAGGATTTTTTAAAAGTTAAAATTTTTGAAATTATAGAAGTATGGTATTATTAAAGGCAAATACTAAAAAATTCTTGTGAACGTTATTTAAATAGAAAATTTTCATTAACCAATTATAATTGCACTTGAATCAAGACCTATTTCATCTTTTATTACACATTTATCATATTAGAGTGGAGAAATTTAAATGAATGTATTATATGAAATCTTCTAAACATTCTTTTTTCATATTTTATTTATACAAATTATTTATTAGCATTTCCATAAGAATGGTGAAGGGAAGAATGAAAGGATAATTATAAAAAGTAATTACAATCAATTCTAATAAACTCTTTACTTTGTTTTCACTTAACTAATTCTATAAGTACTTATCTATTTATCTATTTATATATAAGTCAAGCTAGGTTTAAAACTTGTTTATGTGATTTTGCGACATGTGGCGCAATTTGGTTTTTTTTCTATTCTCCATTATAACCCTCTTGAATTCCTATTTTTTATCCTATATCTATGTAATTTTTCCCCTATATTGAGATTTCATATATAATAGAAAAAAGTAGAAATGAATGACCATGCACATTCATATAATTAATTTATATGAACCCCTCATTTAAATATTAATTGTTTAAATATTAATTGTTTCAATAGTTATATATTTAATTATTGAATTCCTCATTTTATATTTTTCTTTTTGTATATAAATTTATTTAAAAAAGAGTATAATACGATTGCTCAACAAAATTATTTATGTATTATCATATAGATTTATAGTGTCTTTTAACGAGTTACGATTTAGTCTATAATTATTGAATCCCTCATTTTGTATTTTTTTGTATATAAATTTATTTAGAAAAGAGTATAATGTGATTGCTCAACAAAATTATTTATGCATTATCATATAAATTTATAGTGTCTTTTATCGAGTTACAACTTAAGACTAAGTATTCCACCTCAGTACATTTAATTTTTTTAAAACTTTTTTATGGAAATTTTGAAATTCAGTTTGATTAGGATTGATATATATTAACAAGATAAACTTCTTTCAGCATTGTAATGGCATTTTTTCAACTGACATGTTTTAATTATCCTTAAGTTAAACATAGAAAAAAAATTCAACAAAAACTTAAAATTTTAAACCAAACGAAATAAATAGCAATTGAAAGCAAATTAATATATTATTATTAATCAACAATAGAAAAAATCGTTTTACTAACCATGTCATATGAAAAGTTTACCTATAATTTATTCTTTTAAAGAAATTATTACAATCAATCAATACTCCAATATATATAGTCATAAATTTCAATGTTC
>CANXYI010003904.1:0-17938 GCA_948208565.1 Hura crepitans
ATCGTATTAATATAATTATTATTGTCAATATTATTAGTATTATTGATATTATTGTTGTTGTTATTATTATCATTCATTTTGTTTTTGATTTCTTTTCTTTTTACTTGGGAGGGTCTGAGCCACACCTTATTGGTATAATACCATTGTTTTCATTACAATTATATCAATAACTAAGGTATTTCATTATGAAAGCAAGATTATGAGTCCTCTCCTACACACTCTATTGATCCAAAAGTAGCTCCACCTAGTAAAGATGTGTTTTGAGCACAAAACTTAATTAGTTGGTAAAACTTCCTCTGGCACCCCCTACCCGATCCGATAGCAGGACATGAATAAGAGATGGCACATTATCAAGTCTGATTTAATCTTACTTTATTACTTTAATTTATTTTATTTTTATCTTTTTAAAATCCTTTAATTGATCAAGGATTATATAGCCTTTATGAAAATATGATTAGTTTAATTATGCACATACACCTATACAGACTTAATCCCATTACGATTCAACAAAAATCCAATAGCATAACAGCTACACAATAATACAACTTAAAATAAAACTTGCTAAAATCAACACTTTTAAATTATTTCAACCTTAATCCTCCATATAGGATCTTTTTAATCCTTTTAGTACATCAGAAAAATCAATATCACAATCATAATAGTCATGTCATCTTTAAAAATCATATGAGTATCAAAAGTGTATAATTACATGCATATGTACAACATTGATACTAACATCAGTCATATAAACTTTACATCATTAAGCCCAACCTATTCTAACTAGTTACATATAAATGCCAAATATCATTATATACATCACAATAAGGGATAAAAAAAAATATACCAAAATGGTAGCTGATGAATCTGGTACTCTGCTACATAAGGCTAGGCTAATGTCAACTATTTACAACTTATGCATTGAAAACACTATGCACTAAGCATAAAGCTTAGGGTGTATTCAAAAAATATGCTTACACTTCCACACAATTACAATAAATGCATAATGCAAACAAAAAGTCATGAGTTGAACATCATCTTTTTTAGCCTCATTTACTTATTGAATCAGGCTAAGCTTCACTTGTAATTCTACTAATAATGCTTTATCCTCTATGTATTGCAAATGGACATTCATCGCTTTTGTGGCACACAAAAAATTTTGGTTCAATGCATCAGCTACAACATTTGCTTTACCTTGATAGTAGTTAGTCAATCAATCTTAATCCTTTAGCAATTTCATCCACCTTCATTGCCACAAGTTCAACTCTTTCTAGGTAGGTAGGCATTTTAGACTCTTATGGTCTATGTACATATAGCATCTCTCATCATAAAGATAATGGCTCTATATTTTCAAAGGAAAAATAATAGTAGTTAACTATAAATCATGGGTCTAATAATTCCTTTCATGTGGCTTTAGTTGCCTAGATACATAAGCCACTACTTAGCCATCCTACATCAATGCACATCTGAGTTTATTGTGAGAAGCATAAATGTAGATGGCAAAATCCTTTGCTAACTTTGGTTGTGTAAGGATATAAGCTTTTATCAATGTAGCTTTCAATTTGTCAAAGTTCTCTTGACATTTATGATCCCACACTAATTTAATATCTTTCCTTAATAAATGTCTCATAGGAGCAGTAATCATTAAAAATCCTTTGATTAACTACCTACAGTAACCTACTAATTTATGATGCCCTCTACTCAATCCAGTTGCTAAACCTAAATAGGTAGTGCAACAATAGACTTACCCATTATACATTATCCATATACCAATCCATTAATAATTTAGCTTAATTGACTATTAAGTATTTTGCCAATTTACTCCTTAAGTTTATTGTTATTCATTCTTACATACATTTATATTTATATTTAGTCTCATACAACCAACCATGTAATTCGTTAGCCTAATTTATTATTAAGTGCATTCTACTTAGCTATTATTAACTTGATCTCATAGTCATTAAAGTAATGATTGTTCATTTAATAGACTATGAATACAACAAATTTGTAAATTTTACTATGTATGACAAAATTTTGGCAGCATAATAGTTGACTAAATAAAAAATCAAAATTTTTAACTTACATAAAAACATACTTCTTATGTCTCATCATTATCAATAACTCACATTAGATCCTCTTATCCACTAATTCTCAACCTTAACATCATCAACAATCATATCATAAGTATGCTATTCCAATTTAACATCATACCATCAGCATTTATACTTTATGCACAATAAGGTAATTAAACTGGACATCACACACATAAGGATTAATTTACAAGTCAATTACATTTGAGCATATAGGATATATTTACATATGCCTCCATAAAAATTTTACAGCCCATACCTTTTTGTTAATACACGGGTGCCTTTCTATAACTATAGTTATATATGTGTACAAGTAAGCAAAAATATACCTAAAAAGAATTCGCCTGGCTACACTATCATTTCTTCAAGGCTGTGTCTTGTTCCTATCTCCCTGCTAATGCCTACACTTCACAAAAAACAATGTGCTAAGAAATTTTCTTAGTGGTGTATTGAGAGAAACATATATACCACATTGCACGCATAAGCATGCATCAAAGATCATGTTTATGAGGTGTATGCAAGTTCTAAGAACACAAAAAACACCAAATGCATGGTCAGTAATAGCTTAATATTTATCAGTAACACATATTACCTGGAAGTATTCATCACCCAACATATGTACCACCACATACATAATCATTCACTTAATAACACAATCCATGTCGTATAACATGTCACAACTATGGTTACTATAATATACACTATCAAATAGTTGTCAACAATTTCCATGTGATTTCGAACTTCCATAATTCATAACTTTTTATAGTAGTTTAACTTCATTATGAAAGTTCTATGCCTAAGTAACAAATTCGATTTAGTATAATTAAATTTTATCTTCTATTTCCCATATGAAACATTTATCCTACTTAACTAAATATTGATTCCCCCTACAGTTAATTAATAGTATTCCTTTATCACTTTTATTGTTAATTAATATACATATATCATATGATCTATAAATTCCATTACAATATTGACTCAATCAGCCCATGTCAAATAAACAGTGATTCCTTATCTAGACAATGGGGATGAGAAACTATGTAGTCGGTTGATCTTCATGCTGGTACACTAGCCGAGTAACTAAATATCAATAGATAAAGCTTTAGTATAACTAATGAACACTGACAACTGAAACTTGATCACAAAAGGTCTTAGTAATGACCATAAAGGTCCTAATCCTAACCATAGAGGTTTTGATACTAACCACAAAGGTCTCAATCCTGACCAAATAGGTTTTCATATTGACAATAAAAGTCTCGAGCAATCTGAGAATATAAAATCAAGCATCAAATTGCCTTAGCAGCTACTATGTTCCCTAGGTGACCAGTCAACCTATCCAATATACTGTTTAACTTCTATAGGCCATTTTAAACTCTATCTTTAATCATATTTAGTTTAGCAGTCATTACTATTTACCATTCATTACACAATCCGATGTATGCCTAAGTCCTCATGCTTAGATATTTTTTTCACAATTGTATTTACACACAATTACATAATTAGGTCAATCATGATTTGCTATGTAGGCAGCTCATAAATACTATACATACTTGGAAGGGATTATAACATATGTCCTAAAATAGTTATATATCATCACTTAGCCACCCTATATATACATATACTTAGAGCAATCCTATATGTATGTTTTTATTATACTCAGTTTAAATTTCATTATCTAGTTGTATAAGGTTTATTGGGATTGATTATTCTAATAGTTTACATCATTGAGCCTTTCCCATAGCTCTCCTACAACATTAGGATGCTTATTCATTACTTATTTTAGTCACCTTAATTTGACTTTCATTTGGCCTATTCATAACCTCAAGCCAACCCATTATGGTTATTCATACGGGTATAATTTTTCTTTTTATTCAGCCTATTTTATGCCTTATGTTCATACTCCATTTATTTTTACTCTAGTTATTCCTAGAGTTCGGTTAATTACCCAAATGATATAAGAGATTTATGTAATTATATCATTAATACTTGTATAGTAATAGTTAAAACCCTTCCCTCTATCATGTGAAATTCTGCACTAGTTAGCAATTAATCTTAGCTATTAAGCGAACCCTAGCCTTATGCCTTTTATGTAATAACTCCACCACACATATACATGATATACACTAGCAAATTTTAGTGACCCAAAAACCTAACACATGGGAAACACCTCATTTAGCCACACTACACACACCTAAATAATATATCGAGTGCTTTTATAACCTATTCAATGTATGATATACTCATACAATGGTCGTCACTATATTAAAACAAGCAAACACACTCGTGGCACACACTATGTTAAAATAAGCATACATATGTAGCATATACTAATGCATACACTACATGTACACTTTAAAAAATGAATCCATACATTGCTCACACATGTACCATTCGGCCTATCCACATCCACATACTTAATTTATTTAATTTTTCATATTCTTTATTTATCCTTTTTCTTATCCATTTAATTAGCTATCTCAAAGAAATTAATCCAACCTTACATAAAATATGTGTTGGTATCCTTGTCATGTACATTTTCCCATCCATACCTTAAAAGTCTATTTCTTCCTCATACTCTAATACATTCATTCAATTCCTATCTCACTATTATGCTAAATACACCCACATGTAACTAGAACACCATCCCTCACCTTACCCTTACCATTAAGCCATACCATGTTCCACCACTCAACTCATTCCATTCTCTACTTTATTTATTTATTTCTTAACAAAAATTTCCATTAATCAACCTAACTTAATTAGCCAACCATTATTCCTTCCTCATCATGTTATACACATAAATTCCATACTCTTAATTATTATCAAGACATCTTAAAATGCATTAAAATATCATTTCCTCATTAAATTAGGCTAGCTATTTCATTAGAATTAATTAGTCATACTATACACATTAAATCATGCATATACATAAATTCCATACACACTTGAAAACACCAAAAGCATATATGGCTTACATGTTTCAAAAAATTCACTTACTTAGTTAATCAATTAGCCTCTAAAAAGCCTCTTAAATCCTTCTCTTTCAAGCTCTTAAGCTTTTTCCTACATTTCCCTATGAACATACACAATTGTCATTTAAGAAAAATTCTAATAAATCATATATAGCTTCTAAATTAAAACTAACACTACACATCTTTATTTAGGACTTAAAATCACTTAGAAAAAAATTTAGAATTAAAATTTGAACACTTACCTATGTTTTAGGTACTATTCACCCTCCTCTTAAAACTCTAAAATCAACCCCTTTCTTAGAGAATTTCTTCTCGATTAACTATGACAGACTGATAGAGGGGTGATTTATGGGGTTAATTGATAAAGATGTGAGTAAAAATGTGAGGTGAAGTAAAAAAAAAAGAAGGGAGAGGGAGAGGAGAAGCAGTCATTGGCCCTAGGGGAGAGGGGAGAGATGTGTGGCTAGTAGGATTTAAAAATTAAGCCTTATATATGAGTGGAAGGTAGGCCTAGACGAGTGACACCTAGGTAATCTAAGGGTTGTCATTTTTTCTTGTGTCCCCCTCCTAAATTAATTATTTCTCACTCATTTTTCCATTCAAAAATTTTGATTTATGTACCAAAAATCATAGAAATTCATATTACACATGTCACATAAAAATTAAAATTTTTTAAAGCTAAGCCTAGTTATTTTAATTATCGAATTTACCTCTAATTTA
Organism: Hura crepitans; assembly: GCA_948208565.1. Lineage (NCBI taxonomy): Eukaryota > Viridiplantae > Streptophyta > Magnoliopsida > Malpighiales > Euphorbiaceae > Hura > Hura crepitans. The sequence goes on from CANXYI010003904.1 coordinate 5,780, forward strand.
ATTTCGTAAAATATTTTCCCTAGCTCTAAAAATTCCCATTTTATTGCCATTAGCTTTTTTATACTTTTTCACTATTAAGTTATGCTATTTTTAGATTTTTTTGAGCAACTCCTAGATATTTTATCATTTAGGTTAACTAGGATATTATTCATTAACACTATCAAAAAATCTTTATTAATTAAATTAAACTCTTTAATGACCTCTATTGCCTTCTAAACATTGCCTAAAATCATTTTAGAATATATTTTTTCATTCAGTAACACCAGCACACACATGGTCACGAATGGCACTATTCACATATTTTGATACAACACTATTTATAATTTAACTAGACATGATTTGTCAGCTAACTAAACAACCTTATCTTGACAGAAAATTTTAACCCTAACTTATCCTTAATATTTTCTTTTACTCAATAAGAAAACCCCTTATCATATCCTAAGAATTATCTCCCTTAAGCTTAAGGTTCATTGTTAATGGCCTGAGGATTGGGGCACTACATAATCCTAGGAAACTCTTAATCTCTATCATATTCCTTAGAGGTTTCCATTCTAATATAGCCTTAATTTTACTTAGGTCCACCTTGATTCCATCAGTTGAGGCATTGTGTCTTAAGAAGGCTACTTCATTGCACCAAAATTTGCACTTGGTCAATTTAGCATAAAGTTACTTTTTCTCGAAAGTCTGTAGTACCAAACTAAGATACTACTCATGTTCTTCTCTAGTCTTAGAGTACACAAGATACCATTAATGAACACCACTATAACTAATCTAAGTATGCCCCTAAATATCTTATTTATTAAGTTTACGAATACAACTAGGGATTGGTTAGCCCAAAAGGCATCACTAAGAACTTATAATGCCTATGTCAGATTCTTTTATCTTGAGTTGATGGTACCTAGATCTTAGATCATTCTTTGAAAAGACACTTGATCCCATGAGTTGATTAAATAAATCACCAATCCTAGGTAGTGGATATTTAATCTTGATCGTCACTTTATTTAGCTTCCAGTAATATACACATAGCCATAAGGAATGATCCTTCATTTTCACAAACAAGACTAGTGAGCCCCATAGGTAAAAGCTAGGTCTAGTAAACCCTTTAGCTCTTATAATTACAACTTTGGTGCCATTCTATAAAGTATTGATATTGGTGTCATGCCTAGGTATACTTCAATTATGAACTCAAGTTCAAGCTTAGGTGGTAACCTTAGCAACTCATCTAGGAAGACATCTAGAAATTTTGCCACTACTAGTATTTGGCTAACATCGGGTCCCACCTTTTTGGTATCAACTACATGCACCAAATATGCTTGACAACCCTTCCTTATCATTTGCCTAGACATTAATACAGAGATAACAATGGATACAAAAATATGTTCTCTCCCTAACTATTGTAATTTCATTCTTATCCATTTTCTAAAGTGTAATTCTCTTTCATCAACAATCCACCATAGTATGGTGTTTGGACAACAAATCCATAACCAATATAATGTCAAAATTATCAAAGGGTAACTCGATAAGATTCATGGGAAAGGTTTGTCTTTGGACAGCTAAGAGACAATTCTTGTATATTCTATCCACTATCACATGTTGTCCTATAAGATTACTGACCATGATCTCTATATCTCGAGGCTTTAAGTGCAACCCTCTATTCGATGCTAGTGTGGTGCAAATATATAAATGTGTGGATCTCAAGTCAACTAATGCTAAAATAGTTAAATCAAGAAAATAGAGTGTACCAGCTATGACATATAGGGAGTCCATCTCCTCATGAGCTCTAATAGCATAGTGACATGTTGGAGCCAAGCCTTTATCCTCTAACTCACTTCTAATATGGGATTCAAACTCTCTCTAGCTTTGTCTCCCTTGTTTTCCTTCTGATTCTTGGTTGGTGCAGGTGATAATGCTTGAAATTACGTCTAATTTTCTACTCTTAGTGGATAGTCCTTTTGGTAATGACCACTAGATCCATATTTACAGCACCCAACTAGAATAAATCTCTAGTGAATTCCTCCATGTTTCCTCCAATAAGTTCCATAAATAGGTAGTGCACTCCTAGCCATAGAAATGAGTGCATTACTAGCTAGCCTTTACTATCGAGGTTTGAATTATCCTGCTTGCCCATATTTATGAGTTTGAGCTAATTTCTATGATAATTGAGCAACTGGGTTTCCCTTTTACTTCTCACCCTCTTTTAAGGTAGAACTAGCTTGACCTAGAGTGAATAGTCTCTTCTTTTAAAAGTTTTCCCTCATTTCCTTCAAGATATCTTCAATCGTATATGTTGTAATGACCAAAAGAGCAAACTCCCTAATCTTAGTCACAGTACGTACAATCTGATCTCAATATCAAAGCTCTTTCTAAACCTTTTACACCTCTCCTCTTCAATAGGCACAATCTTGTTCGCATATATACTCAAACTAGCAAACTCTTTTTCATATTATGATATAGCCTATCGCCCCTATTTCAACTCTAGAAACTCTTGCCTTTTCTTTTCAAGGTAGTTCTTTGTAATGTACCTTTTCCTAAACTCCTATAGGAAGAAATCCCAAGTTAAGTCTCTTGGAGCTTTACATTCTAAAACTATTTTTTGCTAATGGAATGCCTCCTTTTGTAATAAAGAGGTAGCATAAATCAAATTCTATTTTAAGGTACATTTTAGTTGCTCTAAGATCTTATTATTTCTCTCAAGCTAATATTCTACTGTGGCTGAATCATCCTGGTTTATCCCTATAAGATCTATAGCTCCTATTTTTGTTACCCATTTTAGGTAAGTTTTCTAGGGAGCTTGAGATGGTTGTACTAGTGGTGTAGGTGGGGTAATTGTTACAGTAGAATATTTGAGTAATTCCACTATCTGCTATAATAATATTGGTTCTAAAAGTGCTGGCTTAGCTATATCACTAGGAACTAGGGCTTTTAAACTCACCGACTTATAGATTGTCATAAGAGCATGACTCTCTACCTCCTCTTCACCAATTGATGACATTGGTTCACTCGTTTTTAACCTATATCAGAGAACAAACATCAACCTCAAGTAATTGAATGTTGTGTGATATATGTATGTAAAACTCTATGGAACTCATATGTAACCCAATGCTCCTAGGAATGCTTAAACCAACTTTAATACCACTAAATTGACACCCCTCACTTAAGTTGCTAGCTAAAATCAAATGAGAGATGGCACATTTTGACACCCCTTACCCAAATCGGCACATTTTGACACCCCTTATCGAATCATTACTAGCTCAAATAAAAGATGACATATTAACCAACTTTACTTAGTTCTAGTGGTTGCCTCATTTGATGTAGTATTTATCTTTTTAAAACTCTTTCATATATGCGGTGATCATGAAACATCCTAAGGTAACATTTAAATAGACCATGTTATACATACATATGCACATAATTGAACTTGTCCCATTATAACAAAAATCCATAGCGTAACGGCTGCACTGTGTCACATCCTAAAATAAAACCTGTATAAAATAGCACTTTTATAATAAACTCAATCTCAACCTAACATCCTAGATCCTTTTGATCCTCATGACTTATCTCAGTCAACATTATCAAAGTGAACTCCATCATATCAATCATCGTAATTATACTATTGCCAAAATTTAAATCCACACACATACATGCTACAGATATATTAACATATGTCATATGAAATTTACATACATAACTAAACTCATATAGATTATTTACATACGACATAACCATATTTATCCTAACTATTTATATATGAGTGCCATCTATCTTTACATCTATCACACTAAATGATACAAAAGTATACCAAAATAACAATGCTCGGGTTTGTTATGCTACTGCTTTAAGGCTAGATCGGTGTTGTTTATCTACAACCTATGCATTAAAAACATGATGCACTAAGCATAAAAGCTTAGTGGTGTATTCAATAAAAATATGCTTACACTCACACATACAATCACATTAAGCATGTAATGCAACATAGAAATATGTCATAGAGTACTCATAGAAAATATTATGTTTATATGGTTACATACTTAACCATATTATGATACTTTAGTTCTATCTATGATATTTACGTTCTTAATTCATTTCCTCACTTATTTTCCACTATTTTACATAATGCTTATCAAGAATTTTCTTAGCCCATATCTAATAGACACAATTTTAAGTTCTAGATCTTAGGATCATAATATGCAGTGGCCCGTATTTTGGACGTCATGGCTATTGCACTAGCATGAGACTTTATAATGGCCTTACTAGACCTCACGATGGCTACACCATAAGAAAGTGTGCAGTGGCCCCATTGGACCTTATAGCTATGGCACTAGCATGAAAATGTGTAGTGGCCCTACTGGACCTCACAGTAGTTACACCCATATGAAAGTGTGTAGTACCTTTACTAGACCTTACAGGGGTAGCACCTATGTGAAAATAATATATCATCAAACTAAAACATATAGGTGTACAATGGCCCTTATGGAGATCAAGATGGCTACACCGACATGAAAATCACACCAAAATGCCCTAGCAGTTGCTTTCTTCCTAGTTAACTAGTCAACCTATCTAGTAGGTTGTCTAACATATATAGGCTATCAACATCTTTATTCTAGTTACATAGAAGTTATGTGGCTTATATATATTATTACATGTCCACATTTATTCATATGATTATTTGGTTACACATATTCATTACCTTGCTATTTACTATATCATGGTAACATATGTATATCATCTTTCATAACATTAACCCATCATGAATATTACCTCCTCATGTGTAACATGGGTTGCTATATTATACCATTCATTTTAAAATTTTATAACCCAAATTGTCATTATGGCAACACATATTTCAAGTTACATTATGCTAACATACATCATGTATCCCACACTTACACACATAGACATGCACACACCACATACATACCACTTACAATATCATTTGCATTTATTATTCTTTACCTCCAAACCACAATGTACCATTACAATTAGACTTAATACACTTTAATTACATCAATTCCAACCATAATTACCTTAATTACGATAATGCCTTTTTGAACATACTATTCTTTCAAAGTTTGATTTTCACTAATTAATTTATTTTTAACCTATTTTTCATTTATTCTATCTAATTAACATGCTATAAACCCTAATTCACAATGTTTACCATTTTAGGTTTATCTAAACCACTAAACTAACAAAGTAAGCATAATATACATATTCTTCAAAATGTATAAACCATAAAAAGTACATATATATTTTTATCAAATACACTTACAAAGTAATCAATTAGCATCCCAAAATATGCTTCAAGGCTTCTCCTTTCCATCTCCTTGGCTATCCTCCACTTTTTCTGAAACCATTTAGTTAGAAAAATTCATTAAAAATTCTACACTACACAAAACTCGAAAATAACATCAGAATCATTAAATTGAGCTTGCCTAGTTACCTAGAAAAATAGTAGTGTTCCAATTTAGGCTTACCTAGATTTAAGGGTTAGAAACCCTAAATCTTCTAACCTCTCTTTTTCTTTCAATTTACGTTCTTCTTGTAAAATTGACACAAAATTAGAGTTTTAGACATGATGAAAAGTGATTTTCATTCATGAACTAAAGCTTAGACTTGAGATTTAATGAAAGAGTGAAGAAAAATGGAGGAGAGATAATGAGAGGGGTGGCTTTGACCTCTTATGGTAGAGGAGGAAGATGAAATTAATAATTCACTACACCACACACACATGAAATTACTTTTTATATTAAGTCCTTAAATAGCCACAATTTTACCACGTAAAGATCCAATGGTGGAGATTAATTCTATTTCATTTTAAAGCATTAAAAATGTGATTTTAAACTTTCAGGCTCTAAAACTTCTTTTTTATGTACCAAAAATTCAAGAACTTCCCAATTTAGAAACCCCTAAAATTTCGTGCCTAAAAACAATTGAGAACTCACATAATTAATCAATTGCACTTTCTATAAACTTAAATAAAATAATTATCAATGTTAGAAAATTCTAATTTCAACTGTAACACCCTCTACTAGATTCTTACAGTAACCCAATAAGTGGTGCACTTCCTGTCAGGTCATCTATCCTAAAATTTCCCTTATGTTCATTCGTTTAACTTTTACTTCTACTGCACTAGACAACTCTAGCTGACTCCAAAATCATTTAGGTCAGTTCTTATAATCCATACAAGTTCGTATCATCCTGTTCTAGCCATTACAAAAAGAATTTAACCCAATCAAGTATCATCTAAAAATCTGGCAGCATAGCGGTTGCTCTAGTCACTATCCAAAAATTCAAATTTCCACTTGTACACACTACAGTATTATATATCACCTCTCCTAGACCCTTTTGGTCCCCCAGTTATCATCCTATCCACATTTTCTATCACACAACAATCACAGGCCTCAGGCCATAAACACACAACACAGAGCATACATACATAAGAGAAATCATCTCCTAGTTAATTACAGCATGGTTTAATATATATACAAAAAAACTACCCTATGCCCCTTATATACATCATACCCATTTTCCCCACCTAAGCACATAGCATGCAAAATCTACTTTCCACCTTCTCAAAATGACCTTTGAACTCCACCACATGCTTTATGAGGTGATGTCCCTATTCTGGGTACCTGTGCACTGAAACAAGTACACTTATTATAAAAAATACTCAGTGGTGAATCCAATCATTAAAACTATGTCCATTAATTAATTCATGCATAAAATCCCTATTTTATCATGTACTAATGGCCCAAGTTCCATTTAAAGTGCTATCATGCAAAATTACCATTTTACCCTGAGGGTGTTTTTATCTGTAGTTATCTAATTACTTATCACAAGTCATGTAATTTATGTACTTGGTCATTATCAGCCATTTAATGCTCAAAACTATACCATTTTTGGCCTTTATTTATTACTGGTGGAAAATTACTAAAATACCCTTAAGGTATTTATATGTCATGAAATAACCTTTCTGGCTCACATAAATTATTCAAAGTAGTTATTAACATTCATAGTATGTATACTTTACATTAATCAATTTATTTAAACACACAGGTGTAAAATGACAAAAATTCCCCTAGGTCTATAATTGTTTAATACTCATAAAATATGATCCAATCATGCTTAATTTTTATCTCTACGACTATTTTGATTATTCTCTTGATTTAATTCATTGGCGCACCTAGAAAGACAGCACTTAAAAACATTGGATCTAGAGAGAAAATAAACTAGTGCAATGGTCCCCATTCCAGACCTATGCCACTGCACTTGCATGTGTGCCATAATAGAGATCAGCCCATAGCCTCTCCAGACATAATTAAATAATATATGTGTGACATGATGGAGATCAGCCTATAGGCCTTGCCAACCATAAATAAACATCATCAGAAATGTGATATAATAGAGATCAGCCCGTAGGCCTCCCCAGCCACAGATAAGATCTCACATCTAGGTGACATAATAGAGATTAGCCCATAGGCCTCTCCAGCCACTAATAAGATTTACTTCCTGAACATCAGACAACTAGCAGCTGTAAAAACCCTAAGTTGACTGGTCAACCCATCTAGTGAGTGTCTAACTAATGGGCCAAGTAGCTCCTTTTAAGCCCATTTATTAATAAAAAAGTGTTCTTATAACCTTTAAGTTGCAATAACAGACAATTATAAATTTTATCACACCATTTATTTTTCAGCCAGTCAGGTATAGCCACATTTTGGGTCTACTGGGTAAAAATCCTAAAATAATATTAAGTCCTATTATTACCAATATACAAGGTTTAATATGCTATAATTTATCATAATATTAGTTCTCAAGAAACTAACACTTTTGTCTAGTGACATTTTTGGTTTAGGTAATGGTCAACTGGATAGTTACAGGTCACTTCGACCACTTTTCAGGACACAGTTCTAGGACTATTTTAAGTCCAATTACAGCACAGCTTTCAACATCTTATTAAGTACATTTATAGGCCTGAAGCCAAACATATCTAAGCCACTTCTAAGGCCAAACAATAGGCATAATTACCATCATACACAATTATAAACACTAGCCCTTAAAGGCATACAAATAAGCATTGTTTCTATTTATAGTCCATAGCCCTTATGGGCAAAGTTTTAAGCCACTTTTTATACATGATTGCTAATTTAGTTTTAAGTCATTTTCAACTTGCCTTTCATACCATTACTTGAATAGATTTCATACCCCTTTTTAAGGTATTCACTACTTATGTTCATTCCAATAATAATTCAATTACTTATGCATTCAAGCTCAAGTTTATTTCACATCACATAGTTCACTTATCATCTTATTTTCCATTAGTTAACTTCTAAGTGAAACTAATCCAAGGCCTTAATCATGTATTTCCCTAGTGTTCATTTTGCAATTATCCATTAATCAATAACATAGTCACACTTACATGCATGCCTTGATCGTTTCATGCCATTCAAGTATCCACAAGCTTGCCATATGCCTTGGCCACCACTAATTTTCCATACTTTCATACATAATTCAAGTCATATCATACAAGCCAATTACTCATACACTATAGGTCTAAGGCACATGCAATTTCTAGCTTTGAATACTACTTAAGACCATACTAAATAAGCCACACACCTTCACACACATGTACAAGCTCTTGGCCACACCTATATTGCATATTAAACATGCATTCTTTCATACCTTTACACACAATGCCATTTACTTTTAATGCCACCATGATCAACATAAATTTCAAGTATCTAAAACACACTTTAACATACCTCAATTCATGCACCCATCTCGGCCAAACTAAGCTTTAAGATTAGAATTAATCCTTTTTATTAATTACTCACACCATCCTTATTCCCTCAAACCTTGTACAATGATTTATCAAAAAGTCACCTATCCAAGCTACTTTATAGCCTCAAACTATTCCTAAACTTAAGAATTATTTATTGGAATTTAAAGGCATGAAGTGAATGAAGAAATTCACTTACCTTTTTCACTTAAAGGTGTAATCACCACCACTCCAAGGTTACCAACTTCAATTCCAGCCCTATGGTGACTTTCTCCATTGCTTTTCAAGCCCTTTCATGTCCTAATTCACCTCAAACACAAAGTACATACATCCCCCTAGATGTTAGGCACCCCAAGGAACCATTTTTAGCCTAGAAATTCAAGAAAACTCAAAGAAAGGCTATAAAAGCTCACCTTTTTCCCTTGCTTGATTGGTTCTGACTCTAGGATCTTTGGGGATTTATAATTTCTTCATAAAGCTCCTTTTTCCTTCATTCCACCTCTAGAAATTCACTAACATCCAAAAGGAATTTTTGAAACCTAGAAACTTCATAAAAGCTTTAAAGAAGAAAAGGAAACTCCCCCTCCAATCATTTTGGCGTTACTGCCCACTACAATAAGGGAGAAGTTTCCTTACTCTTGTTTAAGTGGAATTATCCACTTGGCATTCACCCTTGCCACTTAGCAAGGGTGTTAGGCCACTTAGAAAATTATGGGTGGGTCTCACAACCACACCGACATGTCTCAATTTTTTAGAAAACTTCAAAAAATCACCAAAATTCAATCAGACCTCTAAAAATTACACTGTTTCTTTTAAAATTCCTATTTTAATCCCTCTACCTGCTTATAATTTTTGGTGGCCAAATCCCATCGATAGGGTAGTTTTTAGATTGCCTCCATTTGTGTGCCAACCTTGAAAATTATGAAATTTTGCAAAACGACCTGTAATTTCAAAAAATTTTTCACCAGTGGTCTCAGTGTAATTTTTGAGATTCAGGGTCCACTATTTTTAGGTCCGTCTGAGCACATCTCGAGTCAATCCTGGGCTAAAAATTTTTTTATTACACTAAAGGGTAACTTACAGTCTAAAATAAAGTATTGGTTTCGTTAAATTTTAAAATTTTGCTCTGTTCATCAAATTGAAGCCCTTTAAAGTTTCATAACTAGAGTCACTACCTCAATTTACGTGCAAGTGACTCGACACCCTAAGTGCACTTCTCGAGCCTAGTGGCACTATTCATGGAGACTCAGAGCACGAGCTTTACATTAACACCATTGGACTACTTTGAATTTTTGAATTTCAAGTTGTGTTATTTCAGGTCATTTTGAGTACAATTTTTTTTATCATTTGACTTAAACTAGGTCACTATTCACAAGACAATGATGTTAAAATTTTAATTGCATCTTTAATCACTCTAATGGTATTATTTTAATTTCTTATTTCACCAAGTATTGTGTCATGGTTAATACTCTCTCACAGTCATCTCAGTGTGACTCAATTCAAAAAAATACTATTCACACCTCAGGAAGTACCATTCACAAAATTGAGACTTTTGGATGTTACAATTTACACATAAAAACATGATTATGCAAACATATATTTAACCCTATTATGTTATTTTGAGATTCTTTTTAAATTCACCATAATTTTCCCTCATTTATTTAATGACCATTAATTATTTATATAGCTCATATTTGATAGACACACATCCTGGTATGGGATATTAGAATCATAGTGTGTAGTGACCTACATTCTAGACCTTACAGCTACTGCACTAGCACGGGAGTGTGGAGTGGCCCTAACTAGACCTCATGGCAGTAGCACCTAAATGAAAGTGTGAAATGGCCCTACTAGACCTCACGATGGATACACATGCATGAAATTATGAATATCGTTAATGTACAACATATAAATTAATAGTGGCCCTCATAATCCTCATGACAGCCATACCCACATGAACATGACACCGAAGTGTCCTAGCATGTGCTAACTCCTTAGCTAATCGATCAACCTATCCAGTTAGTTGTCTAACTCATATGGGATATCCATATCTCCATTTTAGTTACATATACATTATATGGCTTTTGTACACTATTACATGTTTATTTTTATTCATAAAATAGATTGATGGACATATACTTGTTAACTTCCATTTACCATTTAATGGTAAGTTATGTATACCACATTTTTATGACATTAACTCATCATTAATATTACCTCTTTATATTAAATAGGAGTAGTCATTTCACACCATTCATTTTGTGACATAAATCCCATCATTCATGTTACTATTACACCAACACACATTCCAACTTACATTATGTAACCATATATTATGTGTCACACATTTCATCACACCGACATACACACATTCCACTTACAATGTGATATACATTTGCCAATCTTTACTCCTAATCATAGCATACCTTCATGAATAGGCTTAATGTACATTAATTATAATAATAACTACCCTAATTACATTAATTACAATAATCCTCTTTTTGTTACATAGCATTTAGCCAAAGTGAAAATCACATTATGTAATTTATTTTTAACCTAATTCTCATTAATTCCATTAATTTAGCATGCCATAAACACTAATCTAACATGTTTACTTTTTTAGAGTTATCTAGACCCCTAAATTAATAAACTAGGCATTAAACATACACATCTAAAAAATCATAAACACAATTATGTATGCATATTTTATCGAATACATTTACAAATATATCATTTAGCTTCTCGAAAGGCATCTTAAACCTTCTCTTCGCCCTTTCCTTATGTTCCTCTAAGTTCTCTAAAAACATATTAGGGTTTAAGTTAGAAAAAGTCATAAAAAATTATCACTACACCAAACTTGAAAGTAATGCTAGAACCATTAAATTGAGATGCCTAGTTACCTTAAAAAATGTTTAAGATTAAAAAATATGCTTACTTAGATTTAGAGGTTAGAGACCCTAAATGTTTTGACCTTTCCTTTTTCTGAAATCAACCTCTTCTTGGTTAATTGGCACCAAATTAGAGCTCTAAAGACAATGACGATTGATTTTTATGCATGAACCAAAGCTAGAGCTTGAGAATTGTTGGACAAATGAAGAAAAATGGAAATAGAAAAGAGAGAAAATGGAGGCATTGGCTTCTTATTAGGAGGAGGAAGATGAGTGTGTTGATATCCTACATGTGTTATATATGAAAACATCTTTTCTATTAAGTTGTTGAGTGGCAACAATTTTGCCACATTAAAACTTCACTTTTAAGTTTTAAGGCCTCCAAAAATTCCTCCTCATACACCAAAAATCCAAAAATTTCCTAATTTAGCAATCCTTAAAATCTCATACTAAAAAAACCAATGGAAACTTGCTTAATTAATCAATCGAGTTTAA
>CANXYI010003909.1:0-23229 GCA_948208565.1 Hura crepitans
ACAATAGTCACAGAGTTATATAGGCGAGGCGTAGTTCAAATCAAAAATTGAGGACTAAAGCTTATTTTGTTTCAGGTGTGCCAATTCGAGCTACTTTACTGAATGCATAACATCGTTAGTTTTAATTGTTTGATAAAATTGAATTCTTTTTTTTTTTTTATTCCTTTCCATTCAAGAATAAATTCTTTAGTTTGATATGATATATTAAATATAAAATTCATTTCATTTGCAGACGTACAAATAAAGAATTTCGATAAATAATTAATTTGTAATTACTAGTAACTTTTTAAATATTGGCAAATGCCTCACACACGTATTTATATATGTTTCTCAAAATAAATATTTATGTCCTAAATAAGTTGCCTCGATGGGGGAAAATAAAAAGGTTTTATAATCAATTTGGTTCGAAAAAGAATATTCAATTTGGACACAAAAAAAAAAAAAGAGAAGAATTTTAAGGCCATGTTTTAACAATTTCAAATATTATGGAGGCTATAAATTTATATTCCCCAAAGAAATCTAGGACAAAAATGTAAAAATATTTTTAATTTCCTCTTTTATTAATTAAAAAATATTTTATTATTAAAGAGTTAGTGTAAAATTTACTTTTTTTTATAATGACAAAACATATTTACAATTAAAAATATATGAATCCTATTAAAAAAATGATTTGTACTTTTTTCTAAGGATAAAAACATTTTCACATTAATTTTTTAACTGAATACAGATTTTTTGAAAAATTAAAAAATAAGCATATTTTATTTAAAAATTTAAAGAATATTTTCGCACCTTTTCCAAAATAATCTATAATATCTGGTTTCTTCGAGATCTCTCTCCTCCGAACATAAACGCAACTCTGAGTACTTCGCCTCTGCAAAGAGATACGCTCATAAGGTTGGCAGAAATGGCGGACCGTTTTTTCCCAAATCAATTGCCCGACTACACACCAGAAACTACAACAAGAGCATCAGTGGCTGAATCAGCCGCTGAAATAAGCAAAGACTCGCTCATAAAGCTAATATCTTATCCCTACGACGCGCTTTGTGATAGACTCAAAAGATCAGCCTTGGACCTCAAAGATACTGTACTTTTTCTCAACTTTACATCTTCTTCTTAACTTGATTTTAATTTCTGGTTTTCCATTTTAGACTCGGAAGTTTTGGCCTTTCGGTTCTATTAGCATCCAAGTTGTTGAAATGGCAACCAAGTGTTTGTGTTTTTGCTTCAGGTTGTGAGGGAGACTTGGGGATTGAGTGGGAAGCGTGCGCACGATTATACTGTTTACACTGGGGTTTTAGGGACTGCTTACTTGCTCTTTAAAGCTTACCAAGTTTCCAAGAATCAGAATGATCTCAAATTGTGCTCTGAGATTGTTAAGGCTTGTGATTCTGCTTCTATAAATTCTGGGTAATTTCTCTCTTATTTGCGCTTGCGTGTGTAGGCATGAGAAATTTTGATTGATTGGTTAAGATTCTTCATACAATTGTGGAATCAAATTCTAGCCTATCCACGCTGAGCATGACCAATCCATGTATCAGGTCCGGCAATTGGTTCGAGAAATTTCTTGTTTTAGAATATATTCAATATCTAACTTCTTATTGGAGCTCAGTATGGGTTGTGACCTTTGCTCATATTAGTTTAGACGTCAACCTGATTGCTTATACAATTCAAGCCTATTTTTTAGTTTAAAGAAGTACATTTGCTCAACTGCAGTTGTTATTTGTAGTACGAAATGTTTCAAATGTGTTTTTGGAATTGGATTGTAATTCAGATAGAAGCTATGCACCATGATATATAGAACAGAATAGCTGAAGTTGGACTTGTATGCAGAATTGGTATTTACACCTAGTGTTGGCTTTCACTCTCTAATTACCAATCAGTTTTAGTTAGACTTGATTAGAATGCTCACGGTGACATATATCAAATTCAGGCGCGTGACATTTATATGCGGGCGGGCTGGTGTTTGTGCTCTTGGTGCTGTCATTGCAAAGCATGCTGGTGATCAAAGGGTATTAGATTACTACTTAAGGCAATTTAAAGAGGTATTGGTTTTACATCTCTTTCTATCTTTAGAGGAATCTTCTCTTCTGCTCGTTGCTTCATAATTTTTGGTCAATACAGTTTCTTATTTACTCTTGATTGCAGATAAAATTTCCTAGTGATTTGCTCTATGAGTTGTTATACGGTAGAGCAGGATTCTTATGGGCTTGTTCATTTCTCAACAAGCATATTGGTAAAGAAACAATATCTATCAACTGCAGAGTAAGGGAGTTCTATGTTGAATATCTTCTCAGTTTAGTTGTCTCATTCAAGAGGATGAACCACCTGCTAATTTGTGTTCAAAACCTTTTGTAGAGAGCAGTTGTTGATGAAATAATCAAGGCTGGGAGAAGACTGGCGCACAGGGGGAAATGTCCATTGATGTATGAATGGCATGGAAAAAAGTATTGGGGCTCTGCCCATGGACTGGCTGGGATCATGTACGTTCTGATGGACATGGAACTAAAACCTGATGAAGCAGATGATGTTAAGGGTACATTACGCTACATGATTGATAATCGTTTTCCAAGTGGTAATTATCCATCAAGCGAAGGAAATGAATCAGATCGTCTTGTTCATTGGTGTCATGGTGCTCCTGGGATTGCTCTTACCCTTGTAAAAGCAGCTGAGGTAACAGTAATATGTTTTCTGTTTAATCTGTTAACTTATCACACAATATGATCACATGAGGTAGCCATGACGGGCTAATAAGAAGATAACTTATAACACCTAAGATTCATCTACATTTGTTATGTGGGTGTGTGTAGATAATTTGTTGTGCAATAGCAATATTGAGGATGATATGTCGTTCTTTTGTCAATGCAAGTGATTCAATTTAGCATCTGTGAAGATGCTTCAAGCGAACTCTAATATTTATCTGATGTGTTATTTATAGCTGAATAAGCTGTGTTTTTTTTCCTCCCCTTGTATTCAGATTTCCAAACATGAAGTTGAAGAAGTCCATTCTCTGAATGGCTGCATTTAGTGTTTGTTTAGGGAGATAATGCTAGAAGAAGTCCATTCTCTGAATGGCTGAATTTAGTGTTTGTTTAGGGAGATAATGCTATCACTACTACTAGATGGTTTTTCTCTGCGTTAACCAGGTTTTTGGAGGTAAGGAATTCTTGCAAGCTGCAATTGATGCAGGGGAGGTAGTCTGGAATCGGGGTCTCCTCAAACGAGTTGGCATATGCCATGGCATTAGTGGAAACACCTACGTGTTTCTCTCACTATACCGATTAACTGGTGAAGTGAAGTATTTGCACAGAGCTAAAGCATTTGCATGCTTTCTACATGATAGAGCACAAAAGCTTATATCGGAGGGGAAGATGCACGGAGGTGATCGCCCCTATTCACTGTTTGAGGGTGTTGGGGGAATGGCTTACCTCTTTTTTGACATGATTGAACCATCCGAAGCTAGATTTCCTGCTTATGAACTTTGATTGCCATGTGATAGTCGGGAGTAAATAGATATGTAACATACGTTTATGAACCTTGATGCTGTATGTATATGCGCCAGGATTTAGCTTCTTGAGAATTTGGCTATAACTGTATGATATGTCAAATGCTTACCTGCACCATTAGATTTCTGAGATGTGCTACTGTAAATGTGAGAAGGGGATCAATTTATATATATACATATATAAGAGAACGTTCAGGTAAAGGACTCAATGGTTGAACATGCTTCAGGGAAGTTCAATGCCTGAGCTATATATCCTACTGTAATTCTTGCCTTATCATACGGACACTGATCATCAATCAACATTGGGTAGAAGGAAATGTGAAGTGCCGTTGAAGAAACGTAGGGGTAAGGGAGGACGAGGTTTTGTTTGAGCTTCTTCAGGAGGCATTTGACGCTAAAATCTTTGGAGGTTCATGTTCACAGACAATGTTGAGAAGTACAACCATAATTCTCAAATGTAATTTGAACCAGATATTTCCAACCGTGGCCAGCGAAGGAAGGAGATTGACGATGTCCAATATCTTTTTCTCAAGCACTTGTGGTTCTTGCAGAAGTCTCTCGGGGTACAAAAATAAGGTTCTAGTTTAATGATCAGTAACCAATGTTCGAGAAACCTATAGCACTTCTGTTTAAGAACTCTCAAAAAAAAAAAAAAAGAAAGAAAGAAAGAAAAAGCCAATTCAATACATAAAAATATTTATGAGTATTATTTCAAAGCAAAACAAGTAAATGATTCGTAAATATAATTTATAATTTACGGGTAAAAACAACAACAATGGTGATAATTTTTCAACAGAAATTAAGTTCGAAAGTAAAAAATTTTTATAAAAAGTTTTAAGTTAAAAATAAATTCTATATTTTTTAATTATATTTAGATAAAAATAAATATTTTTTATTAAATAAATTACATATTAATTATATTCAAGTAAATCTAAAAAAATCAATTTATTTAATAGAAAGGATAAAATTTATCATTAATGTTTAGTCACATTAGTTATTAAATAAAAATTTAATAAAAAATTAAAATATCCCTTAGTGTTAACAGAAAAATATATGAAGATGCCTAATTAAAATATCTCTATATATTAGAGATTTAATTGTTAAATTTTAAACGATAAGATTCTAATTGAAAATTGATTTAAATATTGAGGATATTTTTAAAATTTTTTCTATTAACTGTAGAAGTATTTTTTATCTAAAAATAATTTTAAAGCAAAACTGAGTTTCAATATAAACGTTAGGCCAAAAAAAAACAACCTTTTCTAAAAGAGAAAATAAAGATACAACTTCTGTTAAGAAATTCAACATGATGAAATACCAAAATTCAAGATTATAAAATCCAAGATCAAAATTGAAACAAGACGTCATAATTTTTTGAAGAGTTTGATTACGCGAACTTTGCAACAAGGGTGAGTGATTTTATTGTCAAATATTACAAACAAAGTCATCTACTTCTACAAGAAAAGTTGTCCGGAAAAGGAACATCATCCGAATCCAAACTTCAAACTCCCAAAAGAAATCAACTCTGCGCTAATATCATCATCACCACCATCATCTCCTGTGGCAAAGATCAGTCAACAAGAACTTACAGCACCTCATTTAAGCCAAACCAACAAGTTTCTCACTAATCTCCCACACTTTACGAGCCTTGTGTTCATCACTAGCTTCTTGAGACAACTGGTTCTCAAATGAAGCAGAATCCTTGTTCCAGCTCCAGTACACACCTGACTTCGTCACGCTTGGATCGCTAACAACCTGAAGCAGCAATGAACAGATTATGTTATTGCAAAATTTCACAAAATGAAAGCAAGTGTTATTGTTTATATGGTTTTTCGCTTTTACCTGAGCAAGCCTTTTTCCAGCTTCATCTTCAGAGACAAAGCCCTTAGTGATGTATTTCTGGAATGGAGGGAATAGAAGCCGAAACAAAGGAATGTGCTCCCTGAACAAGCCTGTTGTGGCAATGCAACCCGGATAAAGGGAAGCGAATGCAATCCCAGTTTCTTCATGGAAACGCCTGTGGAATTCTTGCATAGTGAGCATGTTGCATACTTTGCTATCCTTGTATGCTTTTGCGCCATCATAATGTCCCCCATCAATCATGGATGAGCTATTTAGCCCATTCAAGCCTCCTGCAAGTCCCCTCAGGTCTCCAAGATTGGCCTTGGGAGGTACATTTCCGGCTAAGGTGTTTGTGTTCCCTAAACAAAATCATCATAACAACATTACGCTTGGCTATTATACAAGAAAGTATATTATACAATGCTAATAACGAAATGTATCGTACCAGTAATTGAACCGACAATTATGAGTCTTTTTGATGGGTAATCAGATTTCTTCAAGTCATCAAGCAACAACCGAGAAAGGAGGAAATGACCAAGATGGTTAGTTCCAACACTAAGTTCAAACCCTTCAGCAGTGAAAGTAGGCGCCTTGGCAGTTGGCAAGTAAACAGCAGCATTGCAAACCAGTACATCAAGAGGCCTGCCCGATTGCCTGAAGTTTTCGACAAATTGGCGAACGCTCTCAAGGGAAGCAAGGTCTAAGTGCATAGTTGTATAGTTTTCCTTGGCAATTCCAGCTGATTTAGCAGCTCTTTCTGCCTTAAGGAAATCCCTACAAGCCATAATTATATGCCATTTTCCAGTTTCAGCTAAAGCCTTAGCTGTTGCCAAACCCAATCCAGAAGAGGCACCAGTGATTATAACACTGCCCTTTCTCAAGGTTTTCTTGCCTTCTGATGTAGCTTTGTTGACTGCTGGATTAACTGTAGCAATTGTCTGAGCTCTCACAACTCCAGTCCTCTGGTTTGATTCTTTCTGTCAGCAATAAACATACCAACAAGGAACCCTTAAGAAAGAAATTTAAATTTCTAGTCTAAATTCATTTAAAAATCTTGTTTTTCTGCACTGATGATTTATGGGTGTGAATTAGAATAATGAAATTATAACTGATAATTAACAAGTAAAATGGCGGCATAAATAATCCCTATAGAACAATAATAGGCAATTATATAAGCGTACCTTGCATCTCAATGCGGAAGAGGCAAAATCAACTTTCACATGGTCTGAAAGTGAAACTCCAAATAAACTTGAATCCTTGAAAGATGCACTGCATTTTCCCTGCATTAAATTAGGAAGAAAAGAAAATTCAGAATCAATACCCACATTCTTTATTTAATCCAAACCCAGTATAGAAAATGATCTGAGACCTCTTTGGGGATTACAAAAGCTGAGGAAACCAAAGAAGCAGCCTGAAGAGCCATTTTTCACTAATTCACAAGTAAAGAAACTTGAATTAGGGAGTAAAGATTATTCCTTTACAAGTGATGCAGATAGTTTTACAGTACTCGCACTGCTGTCTGAAGCTGAAAAAGATATTA
Source organism: Hura crepitans (assembly GCA_948208565.1). NCBI lineage: Eukaryota > Viridiplantae > Streptophyta > Magnoliopsida > Malpighiales > Euphorbiaceae > Hura > Hura crepitans. The sequence continues at coordinate 6,885 of CANXYI010003909.1, forward strand.
AGTGATATGTACGTATATATAGTAGAGAGAGGTGACGTCTAACTTGGATATGAAAGGCTAAAGAGGATAAGAAAATTCGGAGATAGTACACCTGTTTGCCACGTCATCTCCAACTAGCCAATGAGAAAGTGAGCTTAGATTTCTGATGGTACGTTGCTGATGGATAATTTTTTTTTTAATATATATATAAGAAAAATATCATTTGGGTAGAGAGCATAGTAAAGGATATTTTGGTCCGACTCCCAAAAAGTTCCACAGCTAGAAGTTATGGGTCAAGGATATGGAAAATATGAAAAAGGATAGGCAAAGGTGGGGGCATTCTTTTGGATTAGAGGATTCACCAATTGAAACGTATTTTGGTGGGTGGCCTCTTGTCGTTTATTTCATTTACTATGACCCAAATTCGTTATCTGAATAGTATTTTATCCGGTTAATTACCTAATAATAAATTTTAATTAATTCAATATATCATATAATTTACAAATATACACTACATTTTAAAAATTAATTTTATATATAATATATAAATATTTTTAACAAGTAATAACAAAATATAGGTGCGTTTAGAGTAAAGTTAATTTTATATTATTTAAATTGTAATCTTAAATATGAAGATATTACATTTAAAATGTTTATATTTTAATATTTTATTAGATGAAAAGTTTAATTTGAAAATAATAAGTAATGTTAGAAATTTAATTAAAAAAATTATATTAAAATTTAATTTTAAAATAATTAGTAATATTAAAATTCAATTGAAAAAAATAACATTAAAAATGAGTATTAATCCAATACATTTATACTTTCGATACATTACGACATTTATCATTAACCTACACAAACAGTTAATCTTTTAAATTTATCAATAAATATTATAAAATATTAAAAATACAAATATATCGAATCATACCATATTAAAAGTTTAATTAAAATTAAATTTTATTTATAATTGTACTTGAAAAAAATTTAATTCACGCGATTGGAAGGCGTTAAAGACACTTAATATCGAAGATAATTACAAGTGATTTTCATCAAAGGTACAAGTCAACTCAAGATGTTAGCCCCCTGCCTATGCTTATCCTACTTAAAGAATCAATAGAAAAATACAGCCTGCTACTCATTTTCGTAATATTAATGTAATTACACAGTTTCATAAAATTATCAACTTTTCTCGTTATCAGATTCTAATTTAATAATTATGGTTTTGGGGTTCTTTTCTGCAAACCTGTGAACCAAAAACAGCAATATGCTTCCTGTTGATTACAAAACGATTCAGGAAATGAAAACCTTCTGGATTCAACAAGGCCACCATTTAGAACGAATGTAAAAGAATTTCATTGTAATTCAATAAGCTTTTGCCATGCTCATAACTCTACAATTCCCTGGTGTAATTTTTTTTTCTTTTTTTTTTAACAAATCTATAATTTTTCTCAATGCTTCATCGGAATGGATATCCGTCTGCACTCATCGGATGAGCACAAGCATGAGGAAAGAACTGAAACTCGCTAATATTACATAACTCACCATTATCTCTGTACACATTTACCCCCATGTTGAATATCATTTCGGTTCCTCAAATTCGGACTGGCAATCCAAAATTTTGGAAAGTTCTAATTTCCCCTCTAAGGCCGGCAGTCACAATCACCATACCGTAGGCCGACATATTTTGATTCATCCCACTAGAAAAATCCACACTGGCACTGGGGCTCCTGATTCTGGTAGCCAAAGTTAGCTTTTCCTCTGGCCATGTTGCTGAAATTCTATCAAAGAAATAACCATTGGTTGCACTACATATAATTCCATTGAGTGGACTGTTAGTACACCCAGATGGGGTTTGCAAACCGTCATTACCACTTATTTCTTCAACAGGAGTTGGAGGATGATTGGCAACAGATACCTCGTCGAGATGGTTATCAAGACCAGTCTGCTCTCCCAAGTAAGCATCTTGTAGTGTCCATGTGTCTCCCATGCCAGGCCATGGAATGGCCACGGATACATCTTGACAGTGAAAATGCTCATAGGACTGTGTGACAGTAACACCCTTGCTTCTGCTAGGTCGAGAATCGGCTTCATGCTTCCACACGTAAACATACGAATCTTCACTAGCAGAGACTACATATTTTCCATTCGCTGTAAGAGAAGCTGAGATTGGGCTGTTGGCATTACGGAATCCTGATACAGAAGTTTTACCCAAATAACATGTTAGAATAACACAATTGTATAAATGCATATCAATACACTACTACACATACGTGTCTTTCGCATCTGGCAGAACTAGAAACTATTAAGACATTATCTTAAAAAATCAAGTCATCAAATTGTTTGTATCTGCAAGAATGGAGAGTGAGAGTCAGCAAAGTCAAAGACAAAAAGTGCTGGTGCTATCTATAACATTATCGGTTCACATAGTTCAAACTCATCATTACATAATAAAGAATATTAAACTTGGAAGAGGGGAAGATATTTAGCATTCAATGATTGAAGCACAAAGGAGAACTAAAGAATAATTCCACATTTGATCACCAAATGCTCAATTAAGTCTAATGGATAGTGTTCACCTTCAAAGACAGACAAATACCACCAAAACTCAAAGAAGAAGGTGTCAATAGATAAAAGAAAATAGAAGGGGGATCACTTGCACCTGAGTTGCAAGTATTTCTGGATAGAAATTGAAAGATAAGCAAAATGAGCTCTACTGTGTAACCCTCTCAACACAGATTCCTCCTAGTTTGATGTACACAACTACCATCTCCCATTATTGAGTTCAACCGTTCAAAGGACATCATGTCCATGACATAAAACTGTCATTTGTGTCATCTTAAAGCTTCTATAAATGTCAACCTTACCCTGTGATGGATTCTCTTTCCTGGTGAAAATCTATTCAATCAAACCCAATTAACTCTAGCAAGAGAACAAACTGATTCCATGTTTTCAAGAAGTAATTGCCAATCAAAGAGTTTATCAACATCCCTTGGGACAGTATTTGAATTCCACAACTTGAACTATTCAGCAATTATCCAGAATATAGGTAGGAATTAGATCTAGATTGGAACCCAAAATAACAAATATCGACAGCTAAAACTGAATTCTAATTAAGATGTAGCTTTTACTATTGTGATTTATTCATAAGTTTCAGAAAGAAGCTATTGCCAGCTTCTACTCAAGAAAATGCAGGATGCTAAACCACTGCCCGTATTACAGATAACTTGGAGAGAAAATTTTAGTGCTTTTCACGTCAGTTTTTCTTCATAATTTTCCCATTTGGATAGCCTTGAGCTATAGATTTTGTTCATATATTTTGAACATTCTATTAAGTGTGTGCTCCTAATTTTCGCAGATGGCGTAGAAATTCTCCATCTAACGGCCAGTTTAACCGCTAAAGTTTGAACTTGCCATCAGAATCCAAAGTCACATAACCTGGAACTGTAAATTGCCAAGAGTAGAACATGATTGCCTGCTCATCCTATTAACTCAAGTTCCATAATATTAAGATCCTAGCTGTTAATTTGCAGGACCATGAACAGCTAGGATCTTAATAGAAGGAAATAATGAGAAAGAGAGAGAGAGAGAGAAATAGAATAAGAAGAGAGATAGAAGAGAAGGAGAGAAGAAACAAACGGAGAATAGAAACAGAGAGATTGGGAGAGAATATAATTCTTTTTATTATGATCTTGATATCTCAATACAATCTGTATCTTCTTAGTTGTACAAAGTATTTGACTTACTAATCCTCAGATAACTACAATTTTGTTTCATGTCATCTGATCTTCCACTTACTATTATGCATCTACCCCGAAGATTTTACCAAAAATCTTTCTCAACTAACAAATAAAATTCAAAGCCTCAAAAAATGCAAGGAGAGAGCATTTTGTTTCATACAAAAAGGACGCAACAGATCTCCAAATTCTGTGCCTCGGGACTATGATTTAAATGATAGAACATAAAGCAAAGCTTTTCTTAGCCGATACTTCAGATTATAATATGTTACCCACAAAGACAATACATAAAAATAAAAACAAATAAATGTATAATAAATATTAATGAAGGAATAATATTCAAAAATATAAAGGAGCACTATAGAAGCAAAATATAAAACACGCTTGGGCCTAGTGACAAATGATAATTTCCATCTTGAAATACTACTGAGAAATATGTGTGTGGGGTAAAAAGCAAAGGTGCACTTTCACTAAAATCAACTGTCCAACCAGAAGTCAGGGCCAATCAATTTTATTCGATTATTGTATCCACAGAGTTAAGTCATAAAGCAGTAATTTAGAGTCCTATCACAGCACAAATTGATTTCTGTGGTCAAGCATATGCTTCAACTTTGGGGTAATGAATATTAGGCATCTCCACCATATCAATGAGCATCAAGCCAAATTAGATAGCGTTCATCCTCTAGGGTTACCTCACAGATACTCTAGAGTGCATCTAGAATATTCATTTTAAGAAAGTTTCAGAAGTTTCTAGAGTTTTGCAGGGATAACAGTGAATTCAATAACACTGTCAAACTTAATGAGATGAGCAAAATAAAATATTCCTAGAATCTGGGAACACTTAATCTAGCACTTGTGCCCATGGATAAGGGAAAAGTAGATGTACAATATTTTCCTTCCTAAACAAAGTCCAGAGAAAGACTGACTGAAAAAAACACTTCACAACTGAATTTCACTTACTGCAAAGAGGTTGCAACAAAGGCTGGCTTTTGCAGTTAGATAAAAGCTTCTACTGGCTAAAAAAAACAATTCACAACTAAAGCTTTTATATATGATTTGGATCCATCTCATGAAAAAGGACATTAAAGGAAACACTATGCCTGCATACCTACCTTTGAATTTGTGTACTAGATCAAGACCATCAATAACTCGAATTCGAGAATCTGCTGATGTAATTAGCACTTCTGATGAACTTCCCTGTGCAAACTGTGATAAAACTGATCAGATGGGGAAAAAATAAAATAAAATGACCAGAAAAGGGAGAAAAACAATAACAAAGTTTCTATTCAAAGTTAAATATACACACTCATAAGGTGAAATGCAGCGATTAGGCTACCTGGAATCCTGTGATTTTTTTAAGATGAGCTTTCTTCTTCTTATTCTGCAAATTTATTTGACATTTTTGCTGCAACTTATTCTCTGGAAAGGATAAAAAGGGGTACAATGTCAGTGAGTGACAAAAAATTTAACAATGAAGAGAGATGTATAGACAAAATTAAAAAAAAAAAAAAATGAATCCACCTGTACCTGATGTATTGTATAAACGGCAGCTTCCCTTGTATGAACCAACAAGTGCACCCTTCAAAAGCCCATGAAAATTCATTGAGCAAAGCATATATTCTCTGGCATATTATAGATAGAATGAGAATAGATTATTAACGGCAACCTACCTGACCATCAGGAGTATAGCAAGCAGCAGTAACCATCTCATGAAGATCATTCCAATCAACAACTTGACGATCAGGAATGCTCCATATCCGGACCTTTGCGTCAAGGGATCCACTGATAAAGTATCGATCATCAACGGGATTAAACTGGATGCAAGTTACTGAGACAACAAATCCAGAGAAATTAGTGTGATAGACAACACGAATACAGCCCCACTAAAGAAAAGAAAATGAGGGAAGATTCTTTAAATTTTAACCTTGCATGATAAACAATCCATATTAAACAAAATTCAGAGGAAAAAGGGTTACAGTTAGATGTTATACAAATTCATAATTTTATCATCCTAACCAGTAACTGGTGAATAAAGTTTTCAAAATGCAATCAATAGAATGCCTATTTTATTGAACAGGTAAATAAAGTTTCAGACTAAAAAGAGGGAAAAGTATTTGATAACATGGGCAAGATGTGCTTACCATAGTCACTGTGTGAGAATATTTTCAAACAAGTGTTGCTAGACAAGTGCCATAAGCGTACTGTTTTGTCCATAGAAGAAGAAAGCAGATGCTGTAAGAGGAAAAACGAAGGTAGCTATATTGTTAGGGTTTTCAGCAAGGCTACCTCATCAATGAGTTTGTAACTTCAAAGACGTAATTCAGGCACAGATCTTCAATTCAATTCCAAGATCCAAAAACTGAAAAGAAAAGAACCTTAAAGGAGAAAAAAAAAAAAAAAAAAAAGAAAAGAAAAATCTTCCCCGAGGATACCAAAAATGATCAGCACCATCCAGTAAGTTTCAAATCCTCAAAAAGCTGATCCTCTCCCTCACATAAAGCAACAAAATAAAATTTAATTGACTCTTAAAAAGTAGTTTTACTAACAATAAAGGGAATGGGAAATTCTTAAAAGTGCTTACAGGATACTGAATTATATCAAACCCTCTCTGAGAATTAAGACTAGAGAAAATTGGCACTATAAGATAGCAAAGGAAATTTCTGGAGCAGTAGGAAGGCCGGGGGTTTTTGCCACAATACTTATTGAGAGTAAACCTCGCAATGTGTGTATTTCAGTTAAAAAAGTAGAACAATAAAAAAACTGTGAAATGGAATCACTCAGCTATTGGCCAATCACTTATGCATGTATGCATAACTATTATATTTGGAACTTAGAATGCAAGCCTGAACAAGAAATCAGCACTCTATCCCTCCTCGTACACACAATTGAGTGATTGAATGCACCCTGTAAGCCGCCTTATATACTACCTTAGGAAAAAATTGACTTCACCAGAAGATCAGTTTTTCTTTCTATCCTAGTCTGTAAATTCAGAAACCATTTATCCAGCTCTAATACACAATAATAACTGAAATAGAACTGAGAATTAACAACAAAAGCAAGCATATCAAGAAAATTAAAAATGGTAAATAATTCTTTTATCATTCATTTTGAAGCAATAGCAAGACATGATAAGAGCATTTCATATTGATAGGTAACAATGACTACAAAGAAGAACCATTTCCATGTCAAAGGCGCTACCAATTGATCATGTATTCAAACAAACAGCAAGATCTGCCCACAGCTTATCGTGGTTCAAACTGGCCCTCTCCAAACAACTTAAAACTGCCACATCCAAAAAACCAAGCTGTATCTTTATTCTTTCATCTAACACATGTTAATTGAAAAATAACCAATCTTTTCTAGGGGAAGCAAATGGAGCTACTTACAATCTCAGGATAGTCCCACCACCAGCAAACGCAAGCTAATAGCCTTCATGGAAACTCAATCTAAATCCCACCCTACTGTTAGCTAGGTCATTGGATTTAACTTGAAACCTAAGGCTGTCAGACAACTTCCAATGTCTAAGAAATGGTGTCCTGTTTTTGCTCTACCTCCAAGCTATTTACTTCAGACTACAAAATCACAGATTTGGGGGGTCCAATCCTGTGCTGCCCATGCAGTTGCAGGCTCAGTAAATTTTCATAACTGCATAGCTAAAATAAGTCTGCTGTTTAAAATGAACAGCCTGCATAGTACATGCAAGGTTAAGATTTCTATTTGATCTGCGGTCCTAATAGGATGTAATGACCATAAATAGCTTTATCTTTTCACGTATGTAATATCCACTGTAATAGCCATAAGACTCGTGACTACCTTTTCATGCATATGCCTCAAAGCATCTTAGTGGGATGGGTTATTAGATGCATGTCCAGAAATGCAATTTTGCCAAAGTTTCAGGAATTTTATGTTAAATTCTCAGGTTTTGGGAAGGAAGAGAGAGAGAGAGAGAGAGGACCTTTAAACAAAAACTACTTCCAAATTTTCTGGAAACAGAATAAGGCATCCCATGATAGATTTATATGCATTGCTTCCTAGCTCTATATTACTTTCCAAGTACGCACTCTTAAAAATAGCAATCATTTAGATAAACAAAAGATGGAAGAAGGGGTCATTTGCAGTCTGACATAGCCTATTTATGTGTGTCTAAGATATCTTAAAAAATTATACCCATAAGACTCACGACTACCTTTTCATTGCATATGCCTCAAAGTATCTTAGTGGGATGGGTTATTAGATGCATGTCCATAAATGTAATTTTGCCAAAATTTCAGGAATTTTATGTTAAATTCTTGGGTTTTGGGAAAGGAAAAAAAGGGGGAGAAAGAGAGAGAGAGAGAGAGAAGAACTTTAAACAAAAACTACTTCCAAATTTTTCTGGTGTAACAGAATAATGCATCCTATGTTAGATTTATATGCATTATTTCCTAGCTGTATATTACTTTCCAAGTACTCACTCGTAAAAATAACAATCATTTAGATAAACAAAAGATGGAAGATGGGGTCATTTGCAGCCTGACATAGCCTATTTATGTGTCTCTAAGATATCTTAAAAAATATTACACGAGTCCATCTGTGTGACTGCTCCTTCGTGCATATCCAAAGACCTATTTTCAGAAGTGCAAAAGTACTTATCCAAGAGCAAATGCATGAACGAAGGAAATATGCTTGAATGGCTCAATGTAATAAAGAAAATAAACCAGCCACCAACAGGACAAAATTGACAATAGAAATAGATGAATCAATTTAAGAAAAATACATTTTTCATTAAGGGAAAGAAAAGTTGATGAACAAATAATAACTGTTAACGAAAGAGCAAAAAAGATCAAAACAACAGTAACTAACCTGAGACTTTGACCATGAAAGGTCAAGCACGTCATCCAGATGTCCTTGGAATGAACAAATGGGCTTATCAGTAAGTGCGAACACAGTTTCTGGCACAACTATATGATCCAAGCTCAACGATTTTCTACTTATAGATGATCTCCCTCTCCTCTTCTTCTCATGATAACCTTCTGCTGTGGGCGACAGCAAAGAAGGTTCAGGTGATACATTTGCAGACAACAAAAGGTTGAAATTAACATCCTCTGGTTTATCAATCAACAATTCTCCTTTCCTCTCTGACTCGATGACTTGCCAAACATGAATCACGCAATCCTCACCTGCACTTGCTAGATACTTACCATCTAAACTAAACTTAATACTCCATATGGATCCATTATGTGCCTGTATCTCCTGACTCTTATAAAGAGCACTTAACTCTTTGAAAGACTTCCCATATTGTCTTACCTTCACTCTCTCAGGGCCATGAAATGACACATCCTGGCTGTCATCTGTTGCAGAACTCGACCTCCTTCCTCCCTTATCAGATCCAGTATCCCTCTCATCACTACTTCTTCTCTCTTTATGCCCCTTAACGCTACTTGCCACACTCCTGATACTCCTAAACCAGCTACCCTTCTTTTTAATCTTTGGCATCTCACTTTCAACATTTTCATTGGCATTGGAATCAAGATTTTCTCTGGCACAATCTTCTACATTTTGTCTCCTCATCAATTCTTGCACAATCGGGGAATGCCCCACGCTCAATTCAAACTCCTCCATTGTCAACTGCCTTCCAGTCCCTATTTCTTTCAACCTATTCCATGTCCCATCTTTCTTCACCTCATTTACCACAAACTCTTTCCCATTATCAAGATTCTTAATTGTACACACTTGGGTTGGTGAAGCTTCAGCTGTAATAGCATCAATCCCACCACCCCCGTTACAATATAATTCCTCCACAAGCTCTCCCAAACTGGTGTTTGAGCAACTTTTGTTCAAATTACAATTTGATTTCGTGGAATCAGATCGACTTATATCCACTTTCTTTCCATATTTACCTGAAGGCGGCTTATTAGGTGAAAGAGCAGTAGCATTATGAGAAGAAACAACGATGGCCTTTTTGCTACTAACAACAACAACATTATTATTGTTGTCCTTGTCGTTTCCATCAAGATTGGAATTACAGTTATTTACATTAATCAAATCATGTGAATGAAACCGAGGAGAATAAACAGATAACAAAGAAGAAGAACATGAATTAAAATCATCATTACACTTATCGCCACCATCATCCCTCTCCGCTCTCGAGCCACCACCGTCCGATTTCGATCGAACGATGCCAGGAGAACTACTGGGACCCGGTTGTTCTCGACTCAGATGATCCGATGAAGCTGACCGGCTAAATGTGAAATCTTTACAAGGCTCAGGGGTGAGACCCATCTGAAGCAGTAAACGTTGGCGACGCTCAGACACAGAAGCTGGTTCAGAGATCCAAACATCGTACTTCGATACACCCAATGGGAATTTAGGAGTAGGAAATTGGGTGTCGTTATTGGATTTGGAGTGAGTAGGGTTGAGGTCAGGATCGGAGTCGGAGTTTGAAGCAGAACAAGAACATGAAGAAGAAGCAATGCGATCAAGGGATTCATAAAATTCATCCTCCTCCTCCTCTTCTTCCTCTTCTTCTTCTTGTTCTTCTTCTTTACCTCCGTCTTTATGCTTAATGTAGCTATTCCTGCTCATCTCTTTGTCATTGTGAAATCTCTAGAAACTGGCAATTAGGCATTTCATTTCCATGGAAGAAAACAAAAGAAATGAAAATGCCACAGCAACAGTGAAGAACAGAAGAAGAAAGAAGAAAGAAAAAAGAAGGGATATTGAATTGCAGGCACTGGTGGATTTATAGTTTCAGTTATTGTGGCAATTGGGTATGTTGTGGGTGTCCGAATGCGAGTATAAAAAGGTAGTATCTTTGGGGGGATTTGGGAGATCGGAGAGAAAACAGATCCAAGAGAGAGGAGAAGGGAACGAAGCCCTATGTGGGGAGAGGGAGATTGAAAGAGAGAGAGAGAACTGTGTAATGTTTTTGTGGAGAAGTGGAGAGGAGAGATTTGCCGAGAGAGAGAGAGAGAGAGAGAGAGGGTGTTTAGTGTTTTTGTGTTTGTGTTTTCTGTTTGGACTTTGTCTTTCGTTTCTAATTTTACTTTTATTTTTATTTTTCTTGTTTTCCTCCCTTCTTTCCTTTAAAATATAATTATAATTGCAACTTGAGATAGTGGTTTTTTTTTTTTTTAAGGAAGAGATAGTGGCTTTATATATATATATATATATATATATATATAATGAAAATAATTTAGATTGGATGGAAAGTATATGATTTCTCTTTGTTTTGGTTTGGTTTATCCAAATGCAGATGCTATACAACATTTTAAGCAAGTTGGGATTAGGGGTGTTTCATCGACCGGTTAATCGGTTCATAAAAAAAAAATCAATCCATTAAAATTAATTTTTAAAATTATTAATCATTACATGATCCATTAGATTCAGTTAATTAGTCTATCAATTTCGGTTTTTTCGAATTAGTTAATCAATGATTAACGGTTAACTATTAAATATTTCTAACATAATACAAAAATTTTTAAGCCAATTTCAATTTGAATTTCAATTGTTCAAATTGCTTAAAAATAAAAACTACAAACCAAACATAATATTATTCGTTATTTAAAAAAATAAAAATACAATCCAAATACTAAAGAAATATATATATATATATATATATATATATAAAATTATGTAACCGGTTCGGAAAATTGGAACTGATGGACTTTTAAGTCCTTGGACATAAACCGAAACCAGTAACCTAAAATTTCAACTATAAAAAAATCGATCCGGATTAATCGGTTCAATTAATCATCAAAATCGATTTAGTTTCGGACTAGTTCGACGATTAACCGAAAATCCGATTAACCATGAACAAGCCTAGTTGGGATGGGTAAAATCGAATTAAAATTAAGAATCTAAACAATTCGATAGTTATTTCTTTGGTTTTTAAATTTTTTTATTAATTCAATTCGATTTTTAGATTATAAAAATTAAATAGATTGAACGAATTAAACTTTCAAAATAATATCGTTTTGACGTTTTTATATATAAGATTTATAAAAAGTTCAATTTATTGGATTTAATTTTAAAAAAATTCAATTAATTTAATTTTTTAAAAATAATTCGATCGTTTTAATTATTTTTTTTTTAAATTTAATTTTGTCAATTTTCAGACCGAATTAAAATTCTCACCCCTATCAGCAAGCATCTCCTTCTAAATGCATAAGTAAATGTATTAACATGTTTTAGCTTTTATATCTCAATGATAAAAGAAAGTAGCTACACAATTCACTTCTAAATGCTTCAAGGGTAGCACCTAAAGCCAATCATCTTTTATTTTAAGAACTGATATTTTAATTTAAATATTTCAGATTTTCTGGAAAAAAAACTATATTATATATATTTAGAAAATATTGTACAGGAACTGAATTATAATAAATTCCTCCATCTCAAAAAAAAAAATTATAACTCCTAATCTCATTTAAGTAATTTTTCTAATAAACCTCAAATAAATTTAGTCATTCGATGATCGTAAGATTATAAAGAGATGTAAAAATTAAATTCAAAACCCTAATTTCTCAGTTCAAATCTCATTAAAAAAATTAAATATAACCAAATAATCATTCAAGCACTAAACATAAAATTATTGAATGAAGCTATAGTCGAAAATTCAAATATAAAATAAATCTAATAATCTTTAAACACGTCTAAAATTTTATGTTTTATTCAACAAAAACAAATTACTCCACACAAATAAAAATTGAACAAGTAAAAAGACAATAAAAAAAAAAATCAAATTACCAATTCTGTGCAAATGTTATTCAAGAATCCCAAATTTTCTTCTCAAGTGGTGCAAATCCAAATTCTAATGAGGAAAAATAACATTGAATAATACATTCTTCTTGATTATATATATATTCTACAACTTTCAAAATAAGAAAGATTTGGACGCTAAATTATTGTTAACTTTTCATTTTCACCCTTCTCGTTATCTTCCAATTGATCACTTTGATAATATATGTAAATATGCATTAAAATAATTAATGCAACAGACTTTTCTTAGGTTCCTAAATTTTTAAATTATTTTACGTTGAACCCTTATTTTAATTTTTTTTACATTATATCTTTTGATATTCTTATTTAATCACATTAAATCTTTATGTAATAAATCTGATGGAAAAAATTCTACCTTTTAATCACATTAAATTAAAACGGTATCATGAAAGTTATTTAAAGGACCCCAATCCTGCCAATTTTCTTAATTGAAAATTAAGTGTATAGGAGATGTTATTACTATTCCAGTTTTTGATTAAAAAAAAAAAAAACAATTACAACGCATCCTCTTCCAGTTGTGATTTCAGCACAATAATGCGATTATTTAAAAAAAAAAAAGAGCAAATATTATATATATATTTTTACTTATTTATCTGACAAGAAGCAAATATAGTGCATAGCCATTCTAATATTAAATAAAAATTTAATACAATCAAAATTAAAAATAAAAATTTAATATAAGAAAATGTAAATTTTCAAAGATAAAAAAATATATGTTTTGCCTTAACATATTTAGATCTTATGATGCATGCATAATTCATTAAAATGAAAAAAAGAAGAAAGTAAAGTGAAGGTAAAAAGGAAGAATTGATGCTTATATTTTTGGTGAGGATTTGGTCATTGTTGAGATTTGAAATTGTACAAAAGAATTAAATTCGAAGATAAAAATAATTGCACGTCTGGTTGAGTAATAAATTGAATTTATAATACTATAATGGGTCTCATACTCCAAAAAAAAAAAAAAAGAATATAATAAAAGAATTGATTAATTAAAGAAAAAAGAGCATACTATAGAGTATGGGAGCTTCTCTCTTTATCTTTGCCACCCTCAAACTTTCTTTTTTTTCCCTTTCAAATGCTTTTGTAACATTGAATTAATGACCCTCTAAAACATATTCAATTTAACTTATTCAACCCAAATAAAAAAAAAAACTAAATTAAACATTTTATCTTTATGCCTTACCTAATAATCCCTTACTTATGTATAGAAATGAATATTCAATTCATTATATATAAAAATCAATTAAATTAAATAGGTCGAACTTATTTAAAATAATAATTGAATCAATCGGATTACATAGAAAATCAATTTAAATGTAAATCTTTTAAAAATTGAACAAAACGAATCAAATAAATATAACTTTTTATATATTTCAATTTTTTATATAAAATTATTAAAATGGTATTATTTTGGTGTAAAAAGACATTATTTTAGCCACTTAAAATGATATTATTTTAAAAATTCAGTAATTTCAATTTATTTAGTTTTGACAGTTCAAAAGATTTTTTTTTAAAAAAAATCCTAACTTTGGATTTGATTTAATTTTAATTTCAATTTAGTTTTGCACACCTCAAAAATGATTTTGCCGCAAAATATTTAAATTTATTAATGTTGATAAGATTCACGTATTTTCAAAATAATACTGTATACATTCTCGCTCTAATTTGGATGCTTAGTCAAATTATTAAATTCAACCATTCTATTTAAGCTCATAAAAAATTAATTATCTAGCTGCTTATATTTACTTGTCATTGATGTTAACTTTTATTAATAAGCTCTAACTTAGAGGACTTCTATATTATTTTAAAATTATTGGATATTTTATTTTTAATAATTCATAATATAAAATAACTAGCACTATTCAATGCAAATGTGACAATTCATTAAAATTAGAGATATCAAAAATTGATCTAATTTATTTGATTTATAAAAAAAATTGATTCAAATTTATCGTTATTGACTTATTTATAACCTAATCTATATGACATGTAAAATCACTCAACTCAATTCAATTGATTGTGTGGCATGTTTGATTCAAACTATTTATAATAGTTGTGATCCGTTTATTTTACTTATAATTTTATAATTTTTGTATGATATAAATTGTGAAAATAGTTATTCTTATAAGTAATGCACACATATTTTATAATCTTCAAGATAAAAAACTAAAAATTTTAACAAAGTAAAAATAAAATATTATAAGATTTAATCCGTTTAATAATAATTTATTGAGTCATATCAATTTATTTTTTATTCGAAATTTTTTAATCTGTTTTTAACACAACCCATCATAAATTCGAACAAATTTTGAACCGCCCGTACCCGTATACAACCTAAATCAGAATCTTGCTTCATCATATTGAATGATGAGAAAAACAGCAAAAATCTTTTGTATTTGGGATGAATTTGTTAAAAGAAATCTATTATTTTCAAGAATTTGAAAGAAATGCACCTATTACTTACTTAAATGATAGATTACTACGAGTAAAAAAATTTAGCATAGAAATTTTTGTAAAGAGATATTAAATACACTTTTATTAAATTTTATAAAATTTAATTTTGTTATCGAAAATTCAAAAAATTTAAATAAGTAAAAGATATTTTGTGTTAAACCTAAAATATAATATTTTGTAAGCTTTACGATACTTGTAATATAATAGAGCATCAATTTCTTTTCATCATTACCATTATTACCATCTTAATAACCCATGGTAATATCATAATATGCCATTATGTCAAAGATAAATTATTTCCTATTCAATTTATTAGGGAATTATTTTATTTAATATGGTCATTTATGCACTGATGTTCTTATATATTTATTTATTTGTTTATTTTTAATAGAGGAGAAAGAATAATATTTTAAATTCGAAATTTTAATAGACATTGATATTCTTAATTTAGAGATTAAATAATCCAAATTCTTCATATCATGTGATACCACATAACACATTACCATAATAAAAACAAAAGAGAAAAAAATTGGTTAACCAAAGGTGAACTTATCATCACGTGAAAAAAAAATCCTAAAAACAAAGTAAAATGTTATTTAAGAATTTGACATTTGCATAAAATAAATTTCATATATTATTTTTGTTAACAAGCATTTCATGGATTTTGTTGCTATAAATATCTTTGAATTCTTTTTTCATAAAATATATTTTTTTTACTAAAAATTTTAAGTCATAATAATTAGGTAAATTTAATTTACCGTATACATACAGTTTTGATTGTTTAATTATGAATAAAAATATTATTTTTTAATTTGATAGTTTTTAATTACTGATTTACGGTAAATTGAATTTACGGATTGTCATATGTTGTCCTAATATATATTTAAAATAATTTAAAAATGTTTTTGGGTTATAAACTTTTGTTGAGGACACAATTTTTAAATTATTATTTTTTATCTAACAATCATTTTTCAGTATATTTTTAATGGTATGTAGATGTATTGATCCCTAGGGTTAACCAAAAAAATCGTAAATTTGGTTAATGTCAAATTTAAATTGAGTTTAAATAGAAAATTATGGTTAATCAGTGAATTAGTTTTGGATTTGATTTTTATTTTTCAAATTTATAATTAATGGACTTGAATTTGATTTTATTGTACCGATAGGTAATAATTAACTGGTTCTTATTTGTAAGTTTAATAATATATACTATTCATATATAAGTTTACAAATTTTTAATATTAATATATATTTATATATGTGTTTGTTTACTTCCAATTTTATCATTCTTATTTATATTATTAAATTCGGATCAGATCGACAGATCAAATTTGTTCAACAATAATCTGCGACTGGTCCAATCCGATTTAATAAAAAAATAAAATTTAGAATATATAATTTTTTTTTTTGAGAAAAAC
>CANXYI010004004.1:0-12839 GCA_948208565.1 Hura crepitans
AATTAAAACATCTTTCAAAATGTGTTCAATTTAAAATTTAAGTCTAAAAAATTCTACTTTTAAAATAATTAATATCCATTTAGCAAGTTACATTCATTTTAAGAAGCCTCATGTCAAAAATCATGCAGCATAATGGCTGTATCGGTGCATTATCTTGAAATGAATAATAACTTGCTAAATGGATATTAATTATTTTAAAATTAGAATTTTTTAGACTTAAATTTTAAATTGAACATGTTTTGAAAGATGTTTTAATTTACTCATATTAAGAACCCTCATGTCAAAAATCATACAGCATAATAGCTGTATCGGTGCATTATCCTAAAATGAATAATAACTTGCATATGAAAACATTACTTTTATAAATCAATCATTTCCTTCTCAATATCAATTTGTTCCTCCTAACCATCCACAATCACAAGAAAACTCAATCTCAGAAAAATATTTATAAATAAACATCAAAATATAATTTACAACCTATTTGAAGAGTTACAAAATAATAATAATTCCCAGATTAGGCCTAATCCCTCTTATGTTACATACAAGTGCCATCTAACCATTTACATCACAAAAATAATATATACAAATTAGTAAAATACCCAAAAAATAGCTTGCTTTAGATCTACAACAATTTTAAGGCTTTGACTCTAATTTGTTTCTTCAACCTATGCATAGCAAATAAAATAATACACTAAGCAAATTTGCTTAGTGGTGAAATTAAGGAAATTTAAGGTGTTTATACATTATCAAGTATATGTATGTGGAATGGCAATTAAATACATATAACTACATACTTATATGCTTATGTCATACTAATAGCAAAGACAAGTCATATATGTATGCCTTAATTTCATAGATATGAACATTAATAGTAACATCCATATTCAAACCAAATTAAAATCAAATGTCATATTAGTTATAAAATTTACCAGATTAATGTAATTAATAGCCAAATTAAGAAAACTCTTATCTCTACTGGATAATGGGATACCGAGCCACTAAGGATATTAGAACCACAAAGGTTCCCAAACTGGACCCAAAGGTCATTACTGGACCTGAAGGTCATTTTTTGAACTTGAGGGTCATTATCTGGACTCGAACGTCATTATTTAGACCTGAAAGTCATTATTCGGACCCGAAGGTCATTATTCGGACTTGAAGGTCATTAAAAAGATATTGAAGTGTCCTAGTAGCTACATACCCCTAATCAACTAGTCAACCTATCCAATCTAGGTTGTTAACTAGCATGGGCTAATCACCTTATTTTACTTTTCTTGTTAAACCAATAAAAATAGCTTAATTAAATTAAACATAGTGGTTAGGCCAACATATGACCAATTGGGAAACTATGTTTATTATTGTCATTTTAATTATGCTAAAGCTCTAAACATACACATAGCAACTCAATCCATCATTTAAGTGATATTAATAATACTCATGCCCATATACAACCTCTCATACTATTTCATAAGCATAATAGGCATGATTTCTATCAAGAAGTGACACATTATTCCTTCATCAAACTTTTGACTAATGATGTCTCAAAAACATCTTATACATAAAAACCCATATTCTAGGCATGTACAAATCAATTACATACCTTAATCAAACTCATAGGCCATTCGGCCACAATATGTACGCACAAACATAAAAATACTCCTTAACCATTCTCACATACAATATTCATCAACTCATATAAACACACATGATAGCATGTATATATACATGCTACATATACCATAGTGCATCATATAACATACATTTCTTGCTCCTTTACCATTCGGCCAACTCTCTTTATTATTTCCTTATATGTATTAAATCATATTAATATATTAATAACTATGCATAAAATCATAAGTTATTACAACATTTGTCAATAACTCAACATACATGTACAATACTCAACTTACATGCACACACATTATCCACTTAGGCCATTCAACTATACTACCTTTATATAAATACCCTCCAATCATAATACACATAGTAATTAATCCATCTATTAATATGATAAAGCAATATTACTCATTTATGGCATTTTAACTCACACACCTGAGTAACACATACATGCCAACCATAAGACCAATTTTGGCCTACAACACACACATGACATACCACTTATTTCCTCATTATCCCAAACATTTAATCTCACTTAATAATATCAACAAACAATATTAAGACACATAAAATGCTTTAATTACACATATTCCACAATTTCCATATTTATTTACATATACTTATAAATGTACACACATATACACACACACACGCATACATTAAATTTCCTAAATTTCACTTATTATGAGTTTAATAGGTGATTACAATCATGCTAACGCCTTTACCTTACCCTTATCCTTTTGATTCTCACTCGGGTTAACTGCTAATTACAAATTCAATTTTTATAAAATTCGTATAAAATCAAATGCACTTCAAAAATTAAATCTGACTATATAGATAGACTCTTAAGCACCTATAGAACATGGGAAAAATATTGGAACTAAAAAAACTTTACCTAAACAAAAAAGGGTCACTATTTATCTAGACTCCAAAACGAGCAAATCTTTCGATTTTTTCATAAAATTCCACTTCCAGATGCCTTTAAGGTTCATGGAGGCTTGGAGAATTGATTTTGGTGTGAGAGATTAGTGAGATTTGAGGATTGGAAGAAGCAAAATCACACTGCCATGGTGGAGGAAGTGTGTTGGCAAAGTGAGGGGGAAGAGAGGAAGAGATAACTATTCATATATTGACTAAATTAGTTAATTTTGACCCCCTTTTATAGTGTTGGCAAAAATTCCACCTAAGTCCCCTAACTCTTCCTTTCTTATTTCCACTCTAATCACCCTCGATTAACCTCAAATAAACACCCTTAAAATCCTATAATTAATGCCCCATAACCCTCTAAAAATTGAAGCTCGAAAAATAAGAAAAACCAAATAAAATGCCATTATATTTATTTTTTTTTATTTAGTAAAAATACTTCCCAAACTCTAAAAATTCCAATTCTAGTGCTAATAGAATATTTGAAATATTTGAATATTAGGTTATACTAATCCCAAAATTTTTTGAGCAACTTTTAAATTTTTTATGGTTAAACTAAAACTAGGTAATTATTCACATGACATTGCTGTAAAAATTTATTGTCATTTTTAACCACCTAAATAACTTTGTTTTGACTTTAAATTTCACCTAAAATTAAGTTATGAATAACAATTCCACTCAGAAGGATTAGTACTCTTGGCCTTAGAAAAGTACTATTCACTTCTTGAAAAGTACTATTCACAACACTGGGATTTTTCGGGCATTACATTTCTTCCCTTACTAAAAGAAATTTTGTCTCATAATTACTTAGTTTAGATAGCTATGGATATTACTTCTTTATTTGAGCTTCTATCCCCCAAGTGGCTTCTTCCATGCCATGGTGTCTCTAAAGTACTTTCACAAGTGGTACGATCTTATTCCTTAGTTCTTTCACTTTTATTACCAGAATCCTCATAGGTTCCTCTTCAAAAGACAAGTTTGGTCTAATCTCTACTTCTTTAACTAACAACACATATGAAGGATTTGATATGTACTTTCAAAGTATAGACGTATGGAATACATCATGTATATGCTGAAGTTTATGTGCTAAAGCTAGTCTATAGGCTACTGGCCTCACACGCTCTGTCACTTCATATGGACAAATAAACCTTGGACTTAACTTTCCTTTCTTGCCAAATAGCTGAACCTTCTTCCATGGTGATACTTTTGGAAATACCTTATCTCTCACTTCATACTGAATTTACTTCCTCTTCAGATTAGCATAGGACTTTTACCTATTTGAAGCTGCTTTCAATCTATCTTTAATAATCTTGACCTTTTCTTTAACATCCTTAATCAAATTTGGCCCCATTAACTTAGTCTCACTCAGCTTATTCTAGTATAAAAGAGTTCTGCACTTTCTTCCATAGAGAGCTTCATAAGGAGCCATTCCTAAGCTTGCTTGAAAACTATTGTTGTAAGCAAACTTAGCTAAGGAAAGATAACAACCCTAGCTACCTTTAAACTCTATAACTTAACTTCTCAGCATATCCTCAAGCACCTAACAAACGCTCTTAACCTAAACATCACACGGATAACTTATTAACAAAATCACTTAAGTACTCAGAGTTACTTTAATGACTCTTTTTGATTTTCCATCAGTTTGAGGATGAAATGTTGTATTGAAACTCAATCAAGTGCCTAAGACATTATGAAGTTTCTTCCAAAATCTCAAAGTAAAATTTGGGTCTCGATTCGATATGATTGAAGTAGGTACTCAATGAAATCTAACTATTTTATCGATCTATAATTCTACAAGCTTTTCTAAAGAGTAGTCCATCTTGATTGGTATGAAACGTG
Organism: Hura crepitans; assembly: GCA_948208565.1. Classification (NCBI taxonomy): domain Eukaryota; kingdom Viridiplantae; phylum Streptophyta; class Magnoliopsida; order Malpighiales; family Euphorbiaceae; genus Hura; species Hura crepitans. The sequence continues at coordinate 4,381 of CANXYI010004004.1, forward strand.
CAATCTTAGTCAATTGATTTACCATAACCCAAACTGAGTTACATATGCTCTTTATCATAGGTAAACCAACCATAAAGTCCATTATGACCCTATCCCAGTTCTACTCAGGAATTGCTATAAGGTTGAGCAATCTAGAGGGAACCTAATGTCCAGCCTTACTTATTGACGTATGAGACACTTGGTCATGAAATTTGACACATCTCTCTTTATACCTGACCACTAATAAGACAACTTTAAATCTTAATACATCTTGGTGCTACTAGGATGCATAGCATAAGGAGCACTGTGAGCTTTCTATAGAATTTGCTTCCTTAGCTCGTCCATATGTAGTGCATATATTCTATCATGATAGTATAAATAACCATTACTTTTGATTTCATACTTAGTAGGCTTCCCCTTTTGAATGGCACTAATCACACTCATAAGCTTGTGATCATCCTTTTGAGAATTTTTTACTTGTTGTAGCAAACTAGGCTTCACTTGCAACTCTACTAATAAAGTATCATCATCTATGAGCTATAATCTGACATTCATGGCTCTCATAGCTGCCATAAACTTCCTACTAAGAGCATATACCACAATATTAGCTTTTCTTAGATGATAATCAATCAAGTAGTCATAGTCCTTAATTAATTCCATCCATCATCTTTATCTCAAATTTAGCTCTTTTTGGATAGGAAGATGCTTCAAACACTTGTAATCAGTGTAAACATAACACTTTTCTTTATAGAGGTAGTGTCTCTAAATATTAGAAGCAAAAACAATTGCTGCAAGTTTCAGATCATGAGTAAAGTAGTTTTTCTAATATGGCTTCAACTATCTTGAAGTATAAGCAACAACCTTGCCTACTTGCATCGGAACACACCCCAACTTATTATGTGATGCATCACTATAGATAGTAAAATCCTTCCTTAACACTAGTTGTATAAAGATAGGAACATCTATCAACATGGCTTTTAACTTGTCAAAACTCTCTTGAAATCAGTCATCCCAAACAAACTTCACACCTTTCCTTAACAACTAAGTCATAGGTGCTGCAATCAAGGAAAAACCCTTAACAAACCATTTGCAATATTTAGCCAAACTAAGGAAACTTCTTATCTCTATTGTGTTCCTAGGTGGCTTCCATTCCATAACAGCTTGTATCTTACTAAGATCCACTCGTATACCTTGTATAAAAGCTATGTGTCCTAAGAAAGACATCTCACTAATCCAAAACTCACACTTGCTAAGTTTGGCATAGAGCTTCTCATCTTGCAAAACTTGAAGAATTATTCTTAAATACTATTCATGTTTTTCCTTATTCTTTGAGTATACTAGGATATCATCTATGAAGACCACCATAAACTAATCTAGGAAAGGTCAAAAGACTCGATTAATAAGATCTATAAAGGTGAAGGAGCATTAGTAAGCACAAATGGCATTAACAAAAACTCGTAATGGCCATAATGCATCCTAAAAGTAGTTTTGGCTACATCTGCCTTTTTAACCCTTAACTAGTAATAACTAGAGCTTAAATTGATCTTAGAAAACACTCTAGCTCCTCTAAACTGATAGAGGATACTTGTTCTTGATGATCACCTTATTCAACTATCGATAGTCTATACATAACCTAATAGAACCATCCTTCTTCTTAACAAATAAAATTGGTGCTCCACAAGGTGATACACTCAGTCTTATAAACCCTTTATCAAGTAACTCTTGTATCTACACCTTCAACTCCTTCAACTCTATAGGAGCCATTTGATATAGAGCTATTGGTATTGAAGTAATGCTAGGTAAAACCTCTATACTAAACTTGAGTTCCCATTCTGGTGGCGGACTGGATAACTCTTCAAAAAAATTAGTGTACTCTAACACTACTGGTATTACACTAGCATTTAGCTCACTCTTGCTGACATTATACACATGTGCTAAGAAAACTTGACAACCCTTTCTCAACATCCATCTAGTCATAACTGCTAATATCATATTAGAGAGAAAAATCCATTTTCCCACCAATAACTGTGATCTTTATCCTAATATTTATTTTAAAAGGTCTACTTTTAACCATAATCTACATTTGCTTAATAGTTGTACAACCAATCTATGCCCTTGATTAAGTTAAACTCATGAAAGGTAGCTCAGTGAGATCAGTAAAAAATTGATGTCCTTTTTCTGTCAAAGGACATTCTTTATAAATCTTATTTACAAGTATATGCTGGCCTATAGGGTTGCTAACCATAATCTCTATGACAAGGTTTTTTGATGCTAACCCCCAATCTTATGCATGTGCAGCACATATATATGAGCATGTAGACCCCAGATCAATCAAAGCAAAAGTAAGAGAATCAAAAAGAAGAGAGGTACCTATTATCACATCAGGTGAGTTAGTCTCTTCTCTGGCTCTGATGGCATATTGCCTAGTAAGCACTTTAGTCTCAACTCTAATCTCAGCCCTAACTCTTTGAGTACTAATTGTCTTCTCACCTTGATCCCCTTTCGATCCTCTAATTGACCTAGGTGTAGATCTTTGTCCACCTTCAAACTATTTTAGGCAGTCCTGATGAAATGGCCTATTACACCACATCTAAAAAAAACTCCTAGTCTCGATCTCTAGCACTCTTCCTAGTGACTCCTATGATAAATCTGACACTTAGGCCATTGATAGCTTTGAGCTATAATAATTGGAGCATTAGTAACCTAAGACTGTTGCTATTTAGACTTGCTTTAGGTTTTCTGTCATTGCCTCTAAGATTGACCCTACTTCTAGGTTTATTGTGGTGCTCCTGACTGAGTCCTCATAAACTTTTTATCTAAATGCTAGGTTGCACTAGTTGATCCTTAACCATAAGATCTCTTCTTTGTTGATAGAATTCTCTTTTCTCCTTCTATACTTCCTTTACCATAAGGCAAACTGATACTAATTCAGAAAAGTCTTGAATCTTTATAGGAGTTATATTTGCCTTGATCTCCATATTCAACCCCTTCTCAAATCTCTTGCATCTGTAAACTTCTATTTAAATTTATGTCCTTGGCATATCTACTTAACATGGCAAAATCCTTCTCATACTAAGGTATTGACCTTTATCCTTACTTAAGGTTAACAAACTCTTATCTTCTAGCATCCAAGCACTACTTAAAAATGTAATTTTTTTAGAACTCCTCTAAAAAGTAATCCCATATCAAGTTAACCTTATTCTTGTATTTTGTTAGAGCTTCCTACCACTTGAATGCTTTTTCTTACAGTAAACAAGTGGCATAAATAACTATTTCTTCAGGTGTTCATTTGAGTTGCTGTATAATTCTAGTGGTTCTATCCAATCAGTACTCTACTACACTTGCATCTACAATACCTCTACCCATAAAATATTTAGGTCCCATCTTTTTGATTCTTTTAAGATAAGACTTCTAGAGAGCCTGGGGTACTAAAGGTGGCTACTGAACTGGTGGAGGTGCTAGTTCTGCTACTTATGTAGCCTATCTTAGTAAATCTAACATAACTATTAAGAACATTAGTGGTATTTATGCTGTTGAAGGTACTTGCCTAGCATCACTTTTAGAGGTAGACCTAGCTCTACCAGCTCTTTTCCCAACCATTGTTAGAGCATGGCTCTTGACTTTTTCCTCACTATGAGGCATATTTGAACTCATCACAAGCTATAAAGCAAAAGAACATATTATAAGCCTCGACACTATGTTATCAATTGTTATAAGCTCTAAACTAATGGCACTTATACATAACCCTTAGACACTAAAGAACACCTAAATTAAAGCTTTGATACCATCAAATGTGACACCCTTTACCTAATTTGGTTGCTGAACCTAAATAAGGAATGTGCATATAAATGTGTTACCGAGCTTATTATCCCATATACCATTACTCAAAAATATAAGTAAATTAAAACCTTTCTCAAAACATGTTCGATTTAAAATTTAAGTCTCAAAAATTCTACTTCTAAATTAATTAATATCCTTGAGCAAGTTACATTTATTTCAAGAGTCCTTATACTAAAAATTTGGTAGCATAATGGTTGTATTGGTGCACTATCCCAAAATAAATAGTAACCTACATATGAAGATAACACTTCTATAAATCAATCATCTCATTCTCAACAATAATTTGGTCTTTCTAACCATCCACAATCACAAGATAAGTCAATCTTATAAAAACATTTCTAAATAAACATCAAAATAATGTTTACAACCTGTTTGAATAGGTACAAAATAATAACAGTTCCTAGCTTAGGTCAATCCCTCTTATGTTACATACAAGTGCCATCTAACCATTTACATCACATAAATAATATATACAAATCAACAAAATACCCAAAAGTTGCTTGCTTTTGATTTGCAACAATTTTGAGGCCTTGACTCTAATCTAGTTTTTCGACCTATGCAACACAAATAAAATGATGTGCTAAGCAAATTTGCTTAGTGGTGAAATTAAGGAAATTTAAGGTGTTTATGCATCATCAAGCATATGTATATGAAATGGCAATTAAATACATATAGCTATATACTTATATGCTTATGTCATACTTATAGCAAAAACAAGTCATATATGCATGCCTTAATTTCATAGATATGAACATTTATAGTAACATCGATATTCAAACCAAATTGAAATCGAATGTCATATTAGTTAGAAAATTTACCACATTAATGTAATTAATAGCCCAATTAAGAAAACTCTTATCTCTAATTCATAATAGGGATACCATGCCACTGTAATACCCATAGATCGAGGTTTCATGAATAGTACCTCTGAGGCTTTAATAGAGTTTTTGGGAAGCTGGGATAACTTTGTAAGTCTAGTAAAGGTGTGTACTAGTCATAAAACTTTGATGGCCTAGAAAATGAGTAAAATAGATTAATTTAGAAATTTGGTAGAACCAATAATTCATTACAGGCAGTAAATTAGTGAAAAGTAACCTAAAATGAGGTTGTGCTGGGAATGACTTGAGATGTGCCTAGATAGACCTAAAAATAGCACATTCTGTAGGTCAAAAACTCCACTGAGTTCATTGGTGTAGGAATTTTAATTTTTTGAGATCGTTTGATATTTCTTTAAAATTTATTATTATAGCGAGTGAATAGTACACTCACTTGATACTGGATTTTAGATTTGAAATTTTACGACGTTGTAAATGGGTCTAATTAAGGATTTTCAAAACAAAAGTGACTATTTTTTAGAAGTCTTATATAATTTTTAAAATATCACAAAGTTTAAGTTGAAATATGAATTTTTAAGACTATTAGATTACCATGTGGCACAATTTAACATATCCACCACTCTTATATAAGGGCTCCTCACACATGTACACCATTTTACATATGTGAAGAAGTTATCTTCTACCCCAAATAAGAAGGCTTAGCTGATGCCATTCCTAAATCATTCCCCCTCCATTTTTGCTTAAAACCCATACCAAAACACCACCAATTCTTATATGTCTCATATGGAACATGATCTCTAGAGTTCAAACCTAGCATTAGAATCACTAAAAATGCTCAATTTTGGAAGATTTGTGTATGAGATGAATAGTGCCATTTTTTTAGTGTAAGTGCTCTTTTCTAGTTTTTATTTTAGGTTTATATAGTTCTTGTAATTCAAAGAATTTTTCATGTTTATAGATTTCTATTTGGAATTTCCTATGATTTTATATGAATTTTTAAAGTTAGAGTTACATAATATAGGTTCAAGGAGAGATTTTGAAGAACCAAGGTAAAAAAGGCCTTAGAAAGGTGGAAAACAGTATAAAGATACCTTAGGTATGCAGATTTAGTACAATAGATGCATGCCAACATGTATTTATATGTTTATATGCATGACCATGAGTATGGAAGTTTTTGTTTATGCATGTGTGTGCTTGATTTGATGTAATATGCATGATATGATGTAAATTGGATGTCATAATAATGATATGGATATGTTTTAGATGGAAAAAGTATGTGAATATGCATTATGTATGTATGGTCATATGTATGACATGTATGTCATGGCATGTGCATGTGTGCTTGATGTGTGTACATGATGTATTATGATGTTAATAGTGAGGTATTATGATGGTAATGATTTGTGTAACAAGAATGGGACATGGCACATGAAAATATATGTATGGTTATGACATGATGCATGGTTATGGTCATGTATGGTGTTATGATAAAGATTAGTGTATGTTATATATGGTAAGAACTTGGTAAAGAAAAATGTATACTAAGTATGAAGAAAATTTATTATATGGCATATAATAAGGTATATGAAATTTGAGTACTTAAAAGATTTATTTGATATAAAAGAATTATGATAAAAATAATGATGAAGTATAGTGAAGGAAATGTAACATTATGTGAGATATAATGGTATGCTTTATCATAGCACAAGGCCAGGAAAAAAATTAATAATAGACCAAATGAATAGTGAATTATGACTAAGTGAATAGAGCAAGTTACATAAAATGACCCATAACTGCCTAGTGGAAAAAAAAGTGACCTGTAATTGTCTAGTAAAAATGAGCAAATGAATTTGACATATAATTGTGTCTTAATAACATGGAAATAAATAAAATGAATGTCTGGTAATTAAATAAAAATAATAAATAGACAGTTAGCCCAATAGTTAGACACCCACTGGATGAGTTAGCTAGTCAACTAGGGATTAGTAGCTACTAGAGACTTTATGCCTTCGAGGCTATTACTTTGATAATTATGATGGTGAGTGCAGCCGCTGAAGACATGATGTTGGCCACTGCACTATATAGGTAAAACCAAAGCGGTTCCAAGGTGGGATTATTGCTCTAGGTGGGTGCAACCATCGAGGTCTTGATATAGGCCACTGCACTATTTGTGTGTAGCCATGGTGATCTGAGATGTGGGCCACTGCATGATGTAAGGTAGGTGCAACTATTGAGGTCTTGAGATAGGTCACTGCACTAGGATAGTGTAGCAGCCGAGGTCTAGCTATGGGCCACTGCACTAAGTGGGTGTAGCCATCGAGGTCTAAAATGTGGGCCACTACTTAGTTTAGATTTCTTTTGCAATACAGTGTTTTAAAGTATTATCTTTCTACCATGGGCCTGAAGGAGAAGGTAAATATAATAAATAGTACTAGTAAATAGTGAAAGGAAAATTTGTAAAATGATGTCTCTAGCTTAAAACCGATAATTAAATTAATAAAACAGAATAATAATTTTTATTATTATTTTTATGACACTTTCTCACTGTATTGTATGATGCATGCATGACTTGTATGATGCATATGTGACTACATAACATGCTTTAATTGTATTAAATTCACCACTACATATTGTACTCAATTTATTAGTGTTCCAATGCATAGGTAATAGATCATGTAGCAACTTAGCCTCAAATATATATTACAGTGTAGCAGGCCAAATATTTTGAGGGTATATTACCATTTTTTTATGGCTATTAGGAGGTATTCATGTATAGTGGATTGGGCTTAGTGAATGTTTATTTGAATTATTTTGTAAACCTATAACAGATGGATTTATATGATATATGGTTAATTTAGGTAAATGGTATTAATATTTATTTCCTGATGTGATGTGGGCCCAGGGCCTTATGTGATGATATTATGGAGTTATTTATAATCCGTACATTGATATTTTGGAGTTAGTCTAAAGATCTAAGTAATATCTGAATGAACAATATATATGACTATAAGTGTTAAATGAATAAGCCTTTAGGGCAATATTAGGATGGGTGACCTTGTAGGATGTAGCACTCCTCATCTGGTTCCATCAGGAATCAGGTAGGGGGTGTCACATTTAGTGGTATCAGAATCTAGGTTTAGGCATTCCTTGGTATTTTACATGAGTTCCCGTGTTTGGATTGATTTTCTATTAAGATACACTACAATGAGGCTGACAGAGGCTATTACTTTGTATCAAATGAGTGAATGGACACCGATAGAATGTGGAGAGGAGGAAGCTAGTTATTCTTTTACCTCAGCTCAAGGAACAGCTATTAGTGTAGTGACACCCGAACCTAGCGATGTTGCATAGCCATAACAGCCACCACAGAAGTAGCAAGCTTCATTAGCATTACTACAACATATAGTAGAACTATTAAGACATATATCAAGAGTAGTACCACCTCTTTCACCCACTCTAGCTCCTTCTCCACCTCTAACACCAGTGCAAAAGACCTATCTAGAGTGAGTAAAGAAGATAGGTGCAATTGTTTTTCTAGGGGCTAAGGAGGATGATGCTGCTAGAGCTAAATATTGGCTTGAGAGGACCTAGAGGATATTTAAGCAATTGGAATGTACTAATGAGGAGAACTTGAAGTGTGCTACTTTTCAACTACAAGAAGAGGCCTTTCATTGGTGGGACACAATAAAGAAAAGAAATATAATAACAGTAGAAATCACTTGGGACTTCTTTTTGATAGATTTTAAGAAGAGACACATTCAAGAATCATACAAAGATAAGAGGAGGCAAGAGTTCTTCAACTTG
>CANXYI010004078.1:0-12280 GCA_948208565.1 Hura crepitans
AGATTGAGAAACTAAGCAATATATGATAAACCATTAAAGTAGTCTTTAAGTGTTAAGTGTGCACATCTGGAGCAATTTCAAGATGGGTGACTTGGTAGGAAGTGCATCGCCTATCAAGTTTCTTAAGAAGTCTGATAGGGGTTGTCACATTAGGTGGTCTCAGAGCATAGGTTATATATTCCTAGGTGTCTTACATGAATGCTAATGTCTAGGGTCATTTCTTTGTGAACTATTGCACTACTAAAAGGCTAATAAGTCATGTTTCTTTTGTACTTAATATGATGAGTGATCAAATACATAAAGAATAGGGAGAGGAGATGGCTAGTTATGCCCCTACAATAATTTAGGGGGGAGCTGGCAATACAGCCACACCAGAACCCAGTGATGCTACACCACAACAATAGCCACAAGCATAGCCATGGACCTAAGAATCCCTAGCACTTTTAAAATAGATAGTATATCTACTCAAACATACTTCTATAGCTGCTATTCCACTTGCTCCACGAGCTCAAGTACCATTTTTACCACTAGCTCTTTTATAGAAGAGACCTTTATAGAGGATTAAAAAGAAGGGAGCTGTAGATTTTCTAGGTATAAAGGAGGATGATGTAGCACAAGTAGTGTACTGGTTGGAGAGAACCTTTATAATTCTAGAATAGTTAGAGTGTTTAGACGAAGAGAGCTTGAAGTGTACAACTTCTCTCCATCAGAAACTAGCATTTCATTGGTGGGATACTATTATGAATAGGAAGGAAGTAATAGATCTCACTTGGGATTTCTTAGTAATAGAGTTTAAAAAGAGATATATTCCAAATTCATAAGTGGATAAGAAGAGGCAAAAATTTCTAGATTTGAGACAAGGTAAAAGAATAGTGTTAGAGTATAATAAGGATTTTATTAGAATGATAAGATATGCTGAGGAGTTTATTCCTAATCAAGAGAAGTAATGTAAGAGATTTTTGAAAGGGTTACATGTAGAACAAAGGATATAGATAGCTAACCTAAGTCTTATAGATTTTGCAGTAATAATAGCATTTGCATATGATATGGATGAGATGGTATAGGAGAAGAGGGATTTCTTTTAGTGGAAGAGACAATTCACTACTAGGTAGTCTAGTACTACCTTAGGTGGTAGTACAAAAAGTGGACAAACATGGTCTCAGTCTCAGTTAGTGCACCAAGCATATAGGTAGACTGAATCTTAGAGGTCTGGGCTGGCTTTTAAATTTAGGCCTTAACTGCCTTCATGAGCTACTAGTGCTCCAGGACCAACAGGTAATAGAAATGAACCCTCAACTTGTAATACATATAACAAAAGATACTAGGGGCAATGGTGTTTAACTAGAAAGAGAGAGTGCTTTACTTGTGGTACCCAAAACCATTATCAGAGAGAGTATCATCAAAGGTAGCTAGAGGGTGCCCACACTTAGGCATCTATAAAAACAACTCAGAGTAGAGGGTAGAGGTAGGGCAAAAGGAATCAGGCCAGTGCTAGTTAAGGGATAGGATTAGAAGCTGATACACCAATGAGGCAATATGGTATCAGGGCTTATGAAAAGGCACTGTAGTAGTAGCTCAATCTAGAGGATAGAGGTAGGACAAAGGGAATCAAGCCAATAGTAGTCAAGGGATTAGATCATAAGCTTATGCACCAACAAGGCAATATGCTCTCGAGGCTAATAAAGAGATAGTTGCCCTAGATGTCATTACTGGTATGTTTCACTTATTTGATGTTCCAATTTTATCTTTGATAAACTTAGGATTTATACATTCTTATATATGTACTATATAACTACATGATAGAGGACTAAAATTTTAGCATGCAAACATAGACATTCAAGTTAGTAATCCTATAGGATAAAGTGTGAATGTGAACCAAGTATATTGGCAATGTCCTTTAGTAATTCAAGAATGCTTATTTCCTACGGATTTGATTGAGTTACCTTTTTATGAATTCGATGTGATTTTGGGATTGGTTTGGTAGTCTAAATATCAGGCTATAGTCGACTGTAAACATAAGAAGCTAACCTTTCAGACTGTAGAGGGATAGGCATTGATAGTTGTAAGTGAGAGAAACCTTTCGGACAATCTCATCTCAGTTGTTATTGTAACAAAACTCTTTCATAAAGGCTATAAAGCCTTTCTAACACATGTCATTGACACCAATACTTCTCGAGGCTAATGAAGAGATAGCTACCCTAGATGTCATTATTGGTATGTTTCACTTATGTAATGTTCTAATTTTGTCTTTAATAAACTTAGGATTTACACATTCTTATATATGCACTACATAACCACATGATAGAGGACTAAAATTTGAGCATGCAAACATAGACATTTAAGTCAATAATCCTATAGGACAAAGTGTGAATGTGAACCAAGTGTATTGGCAATGTCCCTTAGTAATTCAAGAATGTTTATTTCCTATAGATTTGATTGAGTTACCTTTCCATGAATTTGATGTGATTTTGGGATTGGTTTGGTAGTCTAAATATTAGGCTATAGTAGACTGTAAACATAAGAAGCTACCTTTTCAAACTATAGAGGGATAGGCAGTGATAGTTATAAGTGAGAGAAACCTTTGGGACAATCTCATCTCAGTTGTTATAGCAACAAAACTCTTTCATAAAGGCTATAAAGCCTTTCTAGCATATGTCATTGACACCAATACTTCAAACCCAAATCTTGAACAAATCCCTACAGTTTTTGAATTCCCTAATGTGTTTATTGATGAGTTACTAGTGTTGCCTCTATAGAGAGAGCTTGATTTTGAGATTGAGGTGTATCATTATAAAACTCCTATGTCCATTGCCCCTTATAGAATGGCACCTACTTAATTGAAAGCACTAAAAGTGCAATTACAAGATCTATTAAATAAAGGTTTCATTAGGCCTAGTACTTCACCATGGGGATCCCCTATTTTGTTTGTGAAAAAGAAAGATGTGTCACTTCATATGTGCATTGATTATAAATAACTGAATAAAGTGACAGTGAAGAATAAATATACACTACTTGGAATAGATGATCCTTTTGACCAGTTGAGAGGTGCAAGTGTATTTTTTGAGATTGATTTAAGATTTTGGTGCCATCAGTTGAGGATTAAGGAACTTGATATTCCTAAAACTTCTTTTAGGACATGCTATAGGTATTATGAGTTATTTGTGATGCCATTTAGGCTCACTAATGTGCCTATAACTTTTTACGGATCTAATGAATAGAGAGTTTCAATCATACCCCTATCAATTTATTATGGTGTTCATTAATGATATCCTAGTGTATTCTAGGACAAGAGAAAAACATGAACAACATTTTAAGGTTATGTTATAGACTCTGAGGGAGAAATAACTATATGGTAAGTTAAGTAAATGCGAATTTTGGCTAAATAAAGTGGCTTTTTGGGGCATGTAGTGCCAACAAAGGGTATCGGAGTAGACCCTAGCAAGTTCAGGGTAGTACTAGAATGGGAACCTCTAAGGAATGTGATAGTGATACGGAGTTTTCTTAGTTTAGTTAGGTATTATAAGAGATTTGTGAAAGGATTTTCTATAATTATAGCTCCTAGGACAAGATTGATTAGAAAGAAAGTAAAGTTTCAATGGGATGCAAAATGTCAAGAGAGTTTTCACAAGTTGAATAAGATGCTGATAGAAGCTCCTATCCTGATTCAACCTTAACAATGTAAGGATTTTATAGTGTATAAAGATGCCTTACTTAATGGATTGGGTTATGTATTGATGTTGGAAGGAAAAGTGGTAACATATGCTTTGAGATAGTTGAAACCACATGAGAGGAACTACCCTGCTCATGGTTTGGAGTTAGCTATCATTTTTTTGTTTTAAAGATTTGGCTATATTACTTTTATGGTGAGAAGTGTTATATCTACATAGATTATAGGAGTTTGAAATATCTCTTTATGTAGATGGAGTTGAACTTGAGGTAGATAAGGTGGTTATAACTAATTAAAGACTATGATTGATTGATAGATTACCACCTAAGAAAAGCTAATATGGTAGTAGATGCTTTAAGTAGGAAATTTAAGGTAACTTTGAAAGCCATGATTGCTAAACTGTAGTATACAGGGGAAGATGTCATTCTTGTAGAACTTTAGATTAAACAATATTTCAAGGAACAGATAAAGGATTCTCAAGTGAAGGATTAACAGTTGAGATAAATTATGGGTAAAGTTAAGGAGGGGAAGGAAATAGGATTTGAAATGAATGAAGATGGATGTCTATATTATCAGGGCAAGTTGTGTTTACCTAGTCCAAAGGACTTGAGGTTATAAATACTAAAGAAGGCACATGAAGCTCTTTTATTCTATAAACCTTAGTAGTACGAAGATGTACTTAGACTTGAAGTCTCAATATTGGTGGTCATGTATGAACATAGATATAGCAAGATATGTGGCTAAACATGTAACACCCCTTACTGGATTCTCAAAGAAACCCATTAAGTGGCACACTTCTTGCCAAGTAACCCATTTCACTTTGCCCAAAATAATTCATTGAACTTTTACTAACATTGCACTAGGGAATTATGTCTGACTCTAAATTCAATTTGGTCTATTCCTATAGTCCATTTAATTTCATTGTATTATATTCAGGCTATTACAGAGGGAATTAAACACAATTCTATATTACCTAAAAATCTGGCAACACAATGGCTGCTCGAGTCACTATCCCAAAATTCATTTATACCTATAAACACTTTAATATCCTACATCATATCTCCTGGACCCTTCTAGTTCCCCATATATCATCCTATCAGCATCATCTATCACATAGCAATCATAGGCCTTAGGACATAACAAAAACACAAAGAGCCCTAAGCTTACAAGCATTAGCATAGATTGCATATACATAAAAGAAACCATCACATGATTAATTGTAGCACAGTTTGTTATAAAGAAATACTACTCTGTGTCCCTTATATACATCACACCTATTCCTCCCACCTAAGTGCATAAATTGAAAAAGCTATAAAATTAAATAGGATCAACCATTGGAAAAGGAACCTCTAAATTGCACTGCATACTTTACGAGGTGACATCTTTGATCTTTGTACTTGCACACTAAAATAGGTATACTGAGTATAAAAATACTAAGTGGTGAATTCAACCATTAAAAACATATCCACAGTTAAACCATGCATTATACTTTTATTTTTATCTTATACTAATATCCTAGGTTCAATTTATAACACTAGCATGTAAAATTATTGTTTTACCCCTAAGGGGTTTCTGTACTTAAATATCCAATTTACTATTAAAAGCCATATAATTTGTGTTAAGTCATTATTAGTCATTTAATGAACAAACTATACCATTTTAAGCATTTATTCATTATCAGTGAAAAAATTACTAAAATGCCCCTGTCTTATGTTTTATAGTTGTATGCAATTTTTTAATTTTATTTAATTAATTTAGCTGGCTCAACATAGGAGAAAGCCATGATAAACACTAGATCTAGAGGGAAATATAAACTAATGCAATGGTCCCCATTCTGGACCTGTGCTGCTGCACCGACTCAATTGAATTCTAGCACCCAAGGTGCAAAGGATGTTGTCAGGTCTGCCCAATAGATTAGCCTGTTAAATTATTGAGTATAGTGATCCTTTAGGACTTTGGATGATGTATCAACCCTATTTAAAGAATAAAGATGTCATAAGCTAGTCTGTATAATAGACTGGTCTATTTGTCTAACTAGTGCAGTGGTCTTTCTTGACCTATGCCATTGCACTGGCAATAAAGATGTAATTCAAGTTAGTGTCACAGTCTAATTTGATTGTCCAACTAGTGTAGTGGTCCTTTAAGACTTACACCACTAAACTAGTAATAAAGATATAATTCAAGTGAATGTCACAGTCTAATTGGACTCTCCGACCAGTACAATGGTATAAAAATTGACCTAAGCCACTGTGCTGGCCCTATATGAAAATCAGTTAAACTAGTAGCTGCAAAATCCATAAGTTAACTTATCAACACATCTAGTGGGTGCCTAACTAGTGGATTATATAAGCTCAACCAATGTCCATTCCCTTATTGATTAACCTTTTATAATATTATAAATTAAAAAATAGACAGTTATAATTTTTATAGTATAATTAGAAATTAGCCCAGTCTGCTATGGCTATAAATAGGCTATACATGGTAAAATATAAAAAAACATTTAAGGATTCAAGTGCCAATAATTTCCATATATTATGCTAGATTTAATTCATTAATATATCATAAATCTAGGCCATCTATTGTCCTAAGGATTTATTGATTCAGGTAATGGTCATTTAGGACAGTTATAGGTCATTACACTAAGTCTCTATTTAGCTTTTCTAGGTTTGTTTAACCTCCTTTTTCAGTGGGGCTTTCATTAGTCATTCGTGCATTCATAGGCCTAAAGCCAACCATAATCTACGCTATGAATAAGGCCAAAATCTAGACACTCAAGCCATTTGCAAAAGTCACATCATTATAGCCCTTCTAGGCACCAAATTAGATATATACATCATTCTTAAATCATAGGCCTTAAGGAAGTTTCAAGCTAACTTACACATTTAATTTTATGTCAATTTTTAAGATCATTATTCATGCCCTTCCTTGCCTATGTTACATGCCATTTTAGTTATACACTAACTAGCTTTTATACTAACACAATATATTTGATTACATACACATTAGCTCACATTATGCATTTACACTAGGCTTGATTATACACCATATTCACAGCCTTTTTCATGGCATTTACACCTCCTAACCACGAAAGTGTTCATTATCAAAACATGCATTTTTAACCTCACTCATCTTTGAACATACATATGTACTTGACATCGTACATGTCATGCCATCATATAGGCCATACATGTCTCGGCTAACCTCTCACACACAGTCACATGCTTTAGATGAATTAATTATTAATCATAGGTCTATGGCACAAACATTTCAAGCCCTAAAAACTATTTAAAAACCATACTAAGCAACCATAAATGCTAGTGACCATAAGGCAACTTTCGGCCATTTACATATATCCTTCCAACTATGTATACTTGCATTAATCCATAAAAATTACCATTGCATACCTAAGCCAAAGCCATCAATTGGACCTTAAACATTATAAACACAAATTACCACTTCCCTATCTCTTAGCCAACCACCAAATTAACATGTACACTACTTTTCTTTATCAAACAATCAAGCAATTTACACTTCTTCATGCCATACACTATAATCTTTCAAAGAAAATACTTGTCCAACCCAATTCATGTAGTTGAATCATTCATATCTCAAGGAGAAAGTACTAAATTTTTTTAACACATGATGAAAATAGCTGAATTCACTTACCTCCCTCACTAAAAGATGAAATTGCCACCATTTCAAGGCTGCCATCCTCCATTTCTAGCCCTCACGGACACTTTTTCCCTTTCTGTCAAGCTCTTCCTTACCCTAATTCACCTCTAACCAAAGTTACACACACCCCCATAGATGTTAAGCAGTTGAAGCAATCATTTCCAATAATGAAAACTTATGAAAAACCAAGAAAAATCCATGGATGGTCACCTTTTTCCCTTACTAAATTGCTTCTGACCCTAAGAACTTTGGTATTTTTAATTCATTCATGAGAGGTTTCTTTTTATTCTTTTTCTAGAAATTCACTAACACACAGAAGTAATTTTTGGTGGTGATAGGATTCTATAACAGCGAGGAAGAGGTGATGAAAATGGCTCCCAAAACCATCACTAGAATCATTTGTTGACTGAAACATGAGAGGAATTTTTACCTTTTAATTTACTGGAAAAGTCCACTAGTCAACCCTTTTTGCCACTTGTCAAGGCCCTAGACTAGTTGGTAAGTGTACAGGTGGGGTCCATAATCACCTGAACAACTTCGACAAGTCTCAATTTTTTTAGCAAACTTCAAAAATTCACCAAAATTCACATAGACCACAAAAAATTACATTGTTTATTTTAAAATTCATATTTTAATCCCATATACCTGCTTAAAAATTTTTATGGCCAAATTCCACTAATAGCATAGTTTTCAAACAACATCAATTTGCGTGCCAACCTTGAAAATTACAAGAATTTGCAAAAAACCTCGAAATCCAAAAATTCTTTCACTAATAGACTCAATGGAATTTTTAAGCTCTAGGGTCCATTATTTTCAAGTCTGTCCGGGGACATCTTAAGTCAATCTCGGCTTATAAAATTTTTATTCCACTAAGAGGTAGCTTATAGTCCGAAATGAATAATTGGTTCTTTTAAATTTTAAAATTTTGCCTTTTTCATTTAATTAAAAACCCTTTAAAGTTTCATGACCAATGTCATTGCCATAGTTTAAGTGCAAGTGACCCTGTACCCTAGGCATGCTTCTTGGACCTAATGGCACTATTCATAAAGCCTCGAAACACGAGCCTTACATTTCTTCCCCTCTTAAGAAAATTTCATCCTCGAAATTACCTAGAGCAAATAAAAGATGATACTGAGCTCTCATTTGCTCGTCTAGCTCTTAAGTAACTTCCTCTATATTTTGGTGCCTCTATTGCATAATAACAGTGGTATGGACTCATTCTTTAATAATCTCATTTCACAAGCCATACTTTATATCGGTTCCTCTTCATAACTCAAATCTAGCTACACTTCATTATCTACTATCAAAATCACATATAATGAATCCAATTTGTACATTCTAGGCATAGAAAAATAAAAGCATTATGTATTAGTTATGGCTCAAGTGGTAGTGCCAATTTAGATGCTCGAGGTCTCACCTTATTTGTAATCTCATAGGGCTCTATGAACCTGGGACTTAGTTCCTCTTTTTTCCTAGACCTCTGTACCTTTCTCCTTAGAGAAACTTCTAAAAACACTTTTTCCCTAACTGTATATTTAGTATCTCTCTATTTCAAATCAACATATGATTCCTATCTAATCACAACTGCTATTAGCCTTTCTCTTGTTCACTTTGCTTTTACTTCAGCCTCTTTGATTAAATCTACACTTGAGATTTTTCTCTCTCCAACTTCACTCCAATACGAAGGAGTCCTACATTGTTTACCATATAATGCCTAATATGGGTCTATCCCTAGACTAGAATGGTAACTATTATTATAGACAACCTCTATCATGAACATATATAAGTTCTAGTTGCCCATAAGCTTAATACTACAGTCACCTAACATATTTTCAAATGTCTATACCACCCACTCTGACTGTCCGTCAGACTGAGGATGAAAAGCTATGTCATAGCCCAGCCTAGTTCCTAAAGCTACCGGCAGCTTTTTCCAAAAATCTTGAAGTAAAAAAAGATCCATGTTAAAAACAATAGTCATTGGCACACCATGAAATGAAGCTATCTAATACACATATCATCTAGCCAACCTCTCTAAGGACTAATCCATCATGATCGGGTAACTTAAACTATCTTTGTCAACCAATCAACAATTACCTATGTAGCATTGTATTAACTTTTAGCCAAAAGTAAACCTATCATAAAACTCATGGTTAGCTTTCATTCTTTCCACTATAGTACTAGTATAGGATGCAACAATCTAGAGAAAACCTGATGCTCAACTTCCACATGCTAGCATGCCAAGCATTTAGCATCATATCTTGCCATATTTCACTCTATAATAGGCCCCAAATAATAAAATTTTAAGTTAAAAATTTCCTCCCCAGATGCATAAAAATAAGAAGCCTCATATATCTCCTTAAGTATCTGTAACCCCAGGTTATTCGTACAAGGTACATATGATATGTTCTAATAACACAACTATCCACCCTTTGTCAACTCAGACCCTGTGATCTTCTCCTCTTTAACCTTGCTTGCCTTCTAAACCAACTATTCCTCTTCCATTTGTTTTTCCTTAATCTGCTATCAACAATCTGGCCTTATCTATAACTCAATCGGCATAACATTTCATAAAGTGTACTGTAAGTGTCACTCATGCTTTTTAGGGTTATCATAAATTATCTGTTCTTAACATCTCCCATCACATAGGCTCCCACTAGTGTATAGCCAGTTAAGCAATCATAATCCTTGATTAGCTCCAACTAGCTTTTCTGTCTTAGGTTTAGGTTCTCCCAGGTAAGGAGATATTTTAGGCTCTTATGATTTATACATATGTAGCATTTCTCTTCATACTAATAATGCCTTAATGTCTTTAAAACAAATTAATAGCAGCTAAATTCAAATCATCAATGCAATAGTTCTTCCTATATAGCCTTAACTATCTTAAACCACAAGCTACTATCTTTTTATCCTACATCAACACACATTCCAAACCATTCAGTAAAGCATCACTGTACATTATAAAGTCCTTATCCTTTTCAAGTTGAATCAGGGTAGGAGTTTCTATAAGCATCTTCTTCAATTGCTCACAATTAGCTTAACACTTATCATTCCAGTCAAATTTCACATTCTTTCTAACCAGTCTAGTCAAAGGAGTGGCAATAATGGAAAACCCTCTTACAAGTCCATTGTACTATTAACTAAGGTCACAAAATTTCTCGCCTTAGTTACATTCCCAGGTGATGCCCTTTCTAGTACTACCTTTATTTTATTGGAACAAATTCTGATTCTCTCTACTAACACCATGTGGCCTAGAGAAGAAACTTCACTCAGCCAAACTCACACTTACTAACTTGGCATACAACTACCTTTCTTTTTAGGGTCTATAGCATAACCCTAGGGTGTTGTTTATATTCTTTCTATTTTTTTATATTACACCAAAATACAATTTATAAGCACCACCACTACTTATCTACATAAAATTAAAAAGCTTCATTCATTGAGTTCTATAAAAGCTATTGGGGCATTGTTGCATCTAAATTGTATTACCAAGAACTTAGAATGCCTGCACTGGGTTTTAAAAATAGTTTTAGGAACATCAGCTTCCTTAATCCTTAGTTGATAGTATCATGATCTCATATCAATTTTAGAAAATATACCAGCCCCTCTCAAATGATTAAACAGATCATCCATCATGGCAAAGGGATGCTTATTCTTCACAATCACTCTATTTAGCTACCTATAAAGCAATACATAACTTGAGCAACCTATCTTTCTTCTTTAATAGATAGCATAAGCACTCCTTAAAGAGTTTTACTGGGTTTAATAAAACCTTTATCACATAGCTGTTGTAGCTATACTCTTAGTTCTTTTATTTTAGCAGATGCCATTCTATAAAGAGCAATAAGTAATAGAGTAATACTAGGATACACCTTTATTCCAACATCCAGGTCCCACTGAGGTGTTAAGCCTAGTAGCTCCTTAGGAATACATCAAAAAATATCGATAGAATTGGAATATATGCCATATCAGAGTTAAAACATTCATATCAATTGCATAGGCCAAACATGCCTCACCTCTTCTGAAGGAGTCGTTATATTTTAATAACAAAGATAAGATTGTCTAAAAGGTTCCTCTCAACATCCACTATCACTATTAGTCCTTACGTAGTGTAGAGGGTTAACTTTCTTTTGTTAACAACTAGTCATAACCTAATACTTAACAAGCTAATCCATCCTAGGATTACATCAAACTCATTGAAATGCAACTCAATCAAATTAGTAACAATCTATGCCCTGAATCACTAGGGGACCTCTCCTATACACCCTATTAGCAATCACATATTGTCCCATAAGGTTGATAACTCTTATGCCTACATTAACATGCTCAGGCTACAACTACCTATCTTGAGTTTTTCTAGTATATACCTAAGGTGGTATTGAATGAAAGTCTATCGAAGCCAACACTGAAACATTGGATAAACAAAATACCAATTATAACATCTAGTTTTATAGCCTCTTATTTAGCTCTCATGGCATACTACCTGGCTAAAGCACAAGCCTTAAATCTAATACCCTAAGTAGCATTAGACTGCTCTTCTTTAGTTCACCTTTAACCCCTATTTTGGGGTGCAACATTAGCTATCTATGTTTGAGCACCCTCTATCTCTGAGGGCGCTCTCTCTGTAGTGGTCTCTAACACCACATTAGAGACATTCCTATCTTTTGCCTTCCTTGCACTGCCCACACTGCCTCTTCTGACAAGTGACAGACACGGGAGGTCCACTCTTATTATCCCTTATACTAGGAGTACTATCGATATGAAAAGGCAATTAAGGTCTACCAGTAGAAGCCTGCCCTAACCACTAGGTCTATGTCTATCTCTACCGCTCATACCATGTCTGATACTGGAACTTAGGCTGGGACTATGGCTATAACTAGCCCTCCCTCCTCTTCTTACCATTCTACCCCTGCACTAGACTTTCCCATAGTGCACAACCTCTTT
>CANXYI010004120.1:0-19442 GCA_948208565.1 Hura crepitans
GGAGTATGTGGAGGATGCATGTTGTTTAGAAGTATTTTTCTTGCAGGTTGAAATTTGGGCTAAGTAACAGGGCAGCCGTTATGCTGTCCGAATATCTTAAAATGTCTGGTAGCGCCTGACGGAGATATAGTGGAAGTACAAACACACCTTATCTGTTCAGGAAGAACGGGTAGGGGGTGTCACAATTAATTTTTTACAAATTAACAACAAAATATTATACGCAAGTTGTAAACAAGAGAAAAATAAAAGTACTAATAATAATCATGGAATATTACCAATATCACTAATATTATGTAATTATTTAAATAGTTTCAAGTCCAAATTTTATCTTAAGATTTACAATTTTGTTTAACTTAAGCAGGACAAAATTGGGTGTCAACAATTGTTAATTTTCAAAGATATTCATTGTTATGAATATCACTTTGAGACTGAAATGAAATGTATTAAATATTTTATACTACCATTTATATTAGATAAGTAATATAATCTTAAAGATTATTTAAATTTATTCTTAATAAACCTGAAGTTTTCTGATTGGTGCTAATATTAGTAAATCTAAAGTTTACTATAAATGATAGTAATGATAGTAGGCTCGAAGTTTATAAATTAGTATGAATATTAATAAACCTGAAGTTTACAGATTGACATATAATTGATTATATATGGTATTGACCAATTCGACCATCCCGAGTCAATTATAGTACATTAATTCTTAAGAATTCATTTACATAAAAAAACTAAAATATTCTTTAATTTAAGAAATTCTCATAACATTGTTTGTTCTAAAAAAATATTGAGTATTAAATTATTTCTAGCTAATAAAAAAGACTGAATTCCCTTCAGTTTGAAATACATGATTTAATAAATGTGGGCCCATTATCTACCATTTGAATTATTCAAATTTTATATGATTTGATATATGCATCTATATAATAGCCATATGTGTGTATACTATGAACTCACTACCTATAGTTTGTGAGATTGTATAGTAAGTGCACAAATTTTCGATTATGTGTTCAAGATAGTTGTTCTTGACAATATTAATGATATTATGTTACAATTTTCAAATGATTGTTTTATATTAATAGAGGTTAAAGAGCCAACAATACATGTTTATACTCAAAACTCTAGCAAAATTATTGAATACTTCCAATTAATTGCTAGAGAGTTTTTATGAGAACAAACTCCTATTTTCATACAGGATCACGTTTTATGCCATAAAAATAATAAACCCTCTCTCATTACAATTAATATTTGTTTAGAAATTATAATTTTGATTGAAAGTTTTATAAATATCGGGGGAAGAGATAATTAGCTAGAAATAAAATAATAAATATATTATTATGAACTAGAAATTTAAATAGCTACTACAAAATGCTTTGATTCAAAAAAACGTCCCAATAGTACAATATGACATGCAATGTAAATTAATCGGTTATAAAAAAAATAAATCCTTGGAAAAGGAAAGCAACAAAAGTTAAGATGGTTATATTTTAGAGGTGAGTACTCTTAAAGAGATTCAAGATATAACTAAATCTTAAAACTCTAGAAGTGGTTTAGGTACTTATCAAAAGAGATCTCAATATGCATGTTATTGAAAAAATAAAAAAGATATAATTAATATCTGCATATAATGTGGATATTGATGTTTTCAACAAAGTGAAGATTTTAAAACTAAATTTGTTGAGAATACGAACATAGATTAGCAAACATGAAAAATACAATTCAAGTAGACTTGTAGTTTATCTTAAAATATGAATATTTTAGACCTATAGTTCAAATACTAAAAGATAAAATACATATATTGGAGTATATATAACCTATTTATGTGGCTCACTTGATAACGAAATTTATATGAAAATCTCTAAAGGATTTATAATGCTTAAAGCATGTAAATACTCTCGAAAGTGTAGTTAATACGAATTTCATTTGATCTAAGTTGCTTATATGATATTGATCATAATTTGTTGATGATTTAAATATTATTAAAAAATTTAAAGAATTAAAAGTCATTCATTATTTAATGAAAGATTTTGAAAAATGATATTTTGAAAATTAAAGTTTATCTTGTATTTAAATTCTTTACAACTAAGTGAATATGTTTTATCCTAATTCACCGAGTATCTAAGTGATTTGTAAGTTATTTTATCTTATAAACTTTCTTAGTCCTTAAGTACCATATTATTAATTGCTATTAGTGTATTTTATATCACTACACATAAGGTTTCTATAGACACCTCGATTTTGGGTCTAAGACTTTCTTAGGTATTCGAAAATTGACTCGACTTGAAAGCTCATAGTGCGACCCAAATTTGTAAAAAAAAAATAGGGGTATGGGGGCGAAGCCCTCGTGATATGGTCCCATTCACCTTTTTTGGCCTATGATGATCACCAGAGATAGGCTCTTAAGCAATGGCATAAGCCCCTTAGGAAGCAAGTCTGCGCGGACCTATTTTTAATAGGGTTTACACAGACATACTCCACCTAGGTCCGTATTAGCCCAATCAGCTCTAAGAAGCCCAAGGCCCATGGTCCGCATGATAAGCCGAGGTCCATATCCGTACGGATTTACTCAAACCTGGCCCAAAGCCTATAGACTGGTGGGAAAGCATACCACTCAGGTCTGCACGAACTAAGATGTATAAGTCTGCATGGACTTGCCGATGTAAAATCTTTCAGAAGCGGGATTTCCTATTTGGACTACAATTCCTAATCCTATTAGGATTCTACTTCCTTTAGATGAGAAAATCTAAAACTTAAGCCTATAAATAACCTTCTTGTGTATGAAGAGAAAAAGGTTGAGAATCAAATTGATAAATAACAAATAAATCCATCTATGAGTGTAAGAGAGGACTCCAAAAAGGAATCGCTCTATTAGTCTTATTAAGCCTTACTTAAAAATAATTCTTTCTATACTCCTACATCTTTATGCTATTGCTTGAAGAGTTTATTCACAAGGTAATATATGAGGTCTCCTGTGTATGATATTGTTTTTATTGGACCTATGATGAGGTGATTCTATGTAATCCCCCTTTTGATCATAGGAGTAGGTCATGATTTTAAGTTGTTTCATAATGTACAATTAATTGCCATTAAATCATATTCATTTTGTTATCTTTGTTCTAAATTGCACGGACTTATTTGTAAACATGATAAAGTCCGCACGAACTTACTTCCTTAACATCTGTATGATCTGTTGTCCATACGGACTTATGTTAAGTAACAGTGTCTTATTTGTCTTATATCTCATGCTTTAATATAAATTGTTAATATTAATCTATGATGTTAGCATGTTGTATAATTATCTCATTCTCTAAAATACATGCTGTTAATATATCAAATATAGTCCACACAGGTTCCCTCTTATAAGAAACGTAGTCCGTACGGATTATCTTATTTCATTCTTGTATATTCCGTCTTTAAGTCCGCACGGACTCTCTCTTACGAGGAATGTAGTCCTCACGAACATCTACTTTGGATTTCAGTTTCACATGTATTTATCTCTTGTCTTTTTTATGATTTTATATGAATCATTTATCTAGTATCGTTAAACCTCTTCCTTTGAATTGTATGCAAGTAACCTTTCTCACTGGAGTGGAAGTCCGAACGGATATAATATCCCTCATAAGTAGTAGTCTGCACGGATATTAGCCAGAGCTACATAGAGTCTGCACAGACTAATCGACGTACAGGCGGGACCGTCTAAGTACTTTGCTTTATTTCTTTTGGTTTTATACTTATTATATCTTTTGGTTTATTTTGAATTGTAATAATTAGTTAAATAACTTGTTTTACATGCCAATTGCTTAACTTTCACATCAAACAATTTTCTACATAATTAATCGGTAATTCAAAATAGATTTGAGTTTTCCTAACTGAAAGTTATATTAAAAATGTATTTTAAAAAAGTCAATCTCCTAGAGATGAGAGTTAGGCAATTACTGCCAATTCCTACAGAATTATGGATAATTGTCAGGTCACACCACAATTAATCAATGACCCAATTTTTGGATGTATAATATACTTGTTGTATTCTTTAAATACTGTTAATTTACTTCTTATACATGAAAAGGTGATATGGATGCTTAAATATAATGCATGCTTGCCTGATACGAGATTGATAAATGTTACAATATACAAAGAAGGCAATCAAGGCGTATTATTGGTGCATAAATAAGATATGAATTCCAAACCTTTCTAGTACAAAAAATCAGAGGTCCTGATATAGAAGCCAAGTGGCGACCCCACTAACCACTCTCATTCCTGGTAAAAACATCATAATCTCTACAGTTTCATAAAGTTATTAGTTACAATTATGTGTTATTTGGATAACTTTTAGTTGTCTTCTCTATATTTGAACTCTATTTTTTTTAAGTAATGCTTTACAAATAGTTAAATAAGTTAATGCATTTGCTTGTAATATTATTTGATGATTATGTTACACATATACCACGAAATTTATTTTATTGAACTTGCTTATTTCCTGAATCGAATATAGCAACACATAATTATAGCTATATGAATGATACTTTTAAGAAATTATTAGTTCTAATAATAATCTCACTATTAGAAGTGGATGATGATAATAGTCTTATCACCAGAAGTGAAAAATGATAACATTGGTGAAAAGAAGCCAATTAAGAATTATATAGTTAAATACTTGCAATCTGTATTACTATATTGAATAAAATTTTTATGAAATCTCCATTTAAAAAATGAAAAAAATATGGAGACAAAATTGTACATGCATATGAAATACAACCACCATGAAGTCTTACAAAATAAGCCTTCAATGTTTATTCTTTAATTAATACATTAATACATTTAATGCATATTTAAGATAACATATCTTAAAGATAGATGATTGACATATTCAGAAGATATGTGTTTATAATATCAGAAAGATTTATGATTACAAATCCAAAAAATATATGATTTATATATTTAGAAGATATGATTTATTTTAAAATACATATGCGATCTTAAATATGTAAATTATTGTTATAACTAAAGGAAGAAAGTACATGATGTACTCTTTTTCTTTAATCAAGGTTTTAACCTATTGGGTTTCTCTAATAAAGCTTTTAATGAGGCAGCTCACTATGTGTATTACTATAATATTATGTATTCTTTTTCTTTTATTAGATTTTTATCTTAGAAGATTTGTTCTAATAAAGTTTTAATGATGCACATATTTGATAAAGAACATTTAAAGGGAAATATAATAAATTTCACGAGCTATAGATGTCTACAAACTCCCAAATTTAATGGCATGACTTATTGTAATAAATAAATAAATAACCATGATCATACGTTATTAATTGTCCTTGAAGGATATCTTGTAAGTTTGGTAGTCAATTAATATAAATTACACTGGAAGCATGATAAACTTTTTGGTACAAAATTTATTATTTTTAAAAAAAAAAAAGAAAAACTTTTAAAATGATACTTCAAAAGAGGTCAAAAGCAACATATCAATATTTTCATATTTTTAGAGTAACAACTCTTAAAGTGATTTGATATCAGAAATGATATCATATTGAATCTAAAAATATCGAAAAGAGATAAAAATATTGTTGATAAAATATTTGCACATATAGTTGCTTATGAAATAATCAATAATAATGAATCCAAGTCTTAAATTGTAGAAAAATGTCAATTACGTAGTAATTGGCTAAAAAGGAAATAAATAATTGAAACTAGATTAGATTAGCTAAATATAATATTTATGAGTCAGTAATCTAGTTGCCAGAAGTTTCCAAATTTACAAAATGTAAAGTTAATGGTATTACTAGCTATATTCAACTATTCATAAATATTAGTTATTTATATAGTAAGCTGTGAATACATGTAGTTGAGAACCATGATTCAATACATTGGAGGAGTACGTGGATTAGCGATGAAAAGCAAGCTAAAATTATTACATGACAATAATGCATATGCATGTATTTTGCATATTAAATGTGGTTATATTAAAGGTGATAGAATCAAATATATAATACCAAAATTCTTTTTCAACCATGGATTGAGGAAGGAATGAAGGAGAAATAAGTATTGTTTAAGTGACAACTAAGCAGATTTATTCACAAAAGCAATGCCAAGTTCAATTTTCAAAAGGAATAATGATAGTATTGGAATTTAATTAAAAGACTTATTGTGATTTTTTGAAGGGAATTAATTTATCTAATAAATATTGTATTCTTTTTTCTTTATTAAGTATTTATCCTGTTGAATTTTCTTAACAAGATTTTAATTAAACATATTTATAGTGTATAGTTATTCAAGAAAAAGTATTATAGGATATTTTTAATGTGGATGACTACAAAATATTTTTCATATTAATTACTTTATTTATAACAATTATTCTATTTAATTTTACTTTTTCATCAAGTATTGTATCTTTATATCTACTTATTATAAATGATTTATAAAACACAATAATAATAAGAGAATACATATTTTTTTTTATTATATTATTTTTTATCTTTTTGATATATTTATTTATAACAATATTATTTTTTTTAATTTTTATGGAAGAATGTAATCCATATAATATGCAACGAATGAAGGAACTTAGGTACCTAATACGAAGGATTCATGGCATATGTTTTCTAAAATTCTTCCAAAATGGGATCCTATTGGAATTAGAGATCTCTTTTCATGTTCCATTCATCCAGCCCACTTCCCCAATCTTTTTTCTTTAATTAAAAAAAATATATATATATTTTTCACACATGTTGTGGAATTGGAGGACACAAGAATGTTAATTTACTACTTTGTTTGTTTATGCCGACAAATGACCAAAAAAAAATTACTGAATCTTTTGAACAATAAAAAATTCTTCATAATTATTATTGTATTCACAATATAAATATTTATATAAATAAAATTTTAAATATATTAAAAAATTATTTACAATAATAAGAAGTATTCTAATAGAAATATAGTTAGAGCATTATAATTAAAAAAGTTATCTAAATTAGTAAGATAAATATAATCAAATATCTTAAAAATACATATCCAAATTAAATAAAAAAATTTTAATTTACACAATCACAATAAAATTCGAATCAAATCAATTTACTAAATTATAATAAAATATAATAAAAGATGATAATTAAATTAATTATATTGTGTCTTGTCTTTATCAAATATCACACTAAAATTTTAGAATTGCACGCAATCGTTAAAAGAAGAAAAAAAAATCTGTTATTGATTTGATTAATAGAATAATGGATCCTACATTAAGATTTACCATATGAAATTTATCGATTTAAACTTTTTTTTAAAAAAAAAATCTGCCAAACAGCAATAAAATTATAATTATAATATCTCAAATAAATTGCAAAGAATTAATCAAATGAAGATAAATGAATTTATATTCATGCATAGTATTTTTTTGTTTATTTATTAAAAAAACAATTTGCAAAATGTGGATTAAAAGCGTAAAATAAAATCATTAAATAATTTGAGGAGTCAAAATTTGAACACAGTTTGTATGTATTCAAATATTTAATTAAAGAAATTAACATTACAAGAAAATGAAAATTGAATAAAAACTAAATTTTGCCATTGATAAAACTGTAAAAAATAGTATATAATTTTGGCATTTAGATTTAGGAAAGGGCTGAGGGGAAGGGAACAGGTAATGGCCCACGTATCATGGATCCCCGCTGCGCTGATCGCGGTCGTCGACTTAGACTACAATCCCACGTGCGTGAATAACATATTATACATGCAACGCACAACATTGCATCGTTTTGACCAAAAATGCCCGTGCGGGCGACTTTTCCGCCAAAGGAGTGGCTCCACAGAATTTTATATGTTTAATGTTATTTCCACGTTTACCCTCCTAATGGGTCCCATTCTTTTTTGTCCTTTTGACTTCCTAATCAACGCCGTCCGTTTTGCTCTCAATCCAAATTGTAATATTATTTTTTTTATTTACTTTTCTTCCTACTAATTAATTAAATCATTTTTATTTTACGTGTTAAAGGTTAGAAGTTATAATTGAAATGGAATGGAAGAGTAGTTTGTGTGTGTATATATATATATATATTTGAGCAATAAGAAAATATATTTTTATATATTTTTTTCACTAAAATAAATTGTATATTAACAATGTTTAAATCCTGACTTCTTTCTATAAACAATGGATTTTTATTTTTTTAGAAGTAATAATTGACGTTCTTCAGTCTTATTACGAAAAACAAATGGTTGGTTGGTTGGCATGTGATAATCGCTTCTTTTTAAAAAAAAATCCAAGAAAAAAGAAGATGGATAATTACAAAAATAATTCTTAATGTACTGATTACGCTAATAAATAAACCCCTAACTAATTTTTTTAATAATTGGACACTTATTTTTAATTAGTATATTTATTTAATTCATCATTTAAAATTAATGAAGATGCCCATACAAATTGATTGTAGGTCAGCTCTTTTGTCAGAAGGAGATTAAAGCATCACCTGTTTAATTTTATTATTTAAAGTCCGATTATTAATTTTTTAGTTAATTTTAAATTTACCCTCAGTTTTCACCCTTCTTTTTTAACGTTAATTTTTCCAATCTAAAAAAATACATTTAAGTGAATAATATTTCTCATTTTTTAACTATTAAATTATATTTTTAATGCATAATTAAACATTGAGAAATATGAAAAACGAATAATTAATTCTATTGAATTTCAGGTAGAGAATTAAATTGAAATATGTTCAAAAGATTGAAAGTAAATATGTAATTAAACTTTTTTAATAATTATCCCAATAAGAAAAAGAAAAAAAGAGAAATGAAAATTTTAAAAATTTGACTTTTAAAATTGAATAATTTACGTAGTAAAAAAGGATGTGATATCATTAGTTGGATGCCACACGTGTAATGCGAATCCAATTTTCACCAATTAAAAACGACGAGACCTTCTTTGGAAAGTGGCAGCCTATCATCCCCATTATTATATATATAGCGAGAGTTGTGCTCTCCTGTACCTATCCATATTACCAAACCACAGGACGAAGGCGGCATTACACGAGGCGAAAGCGAAAATCAGGATTTGGGTTTTTCTTCAACTTTGGTTCTTGATTTTTAAAATGGGTTTTTCTGAATCGGAGAGGGCATGCAAAGATCATCCGTATCATGATCAGAAATTAGGCGTTTGTCCTTCTTGTTTAAGGGAGAAACTGTCTCAAATTTACGCTGTTGCTTCTTATAATAAAGAGAAAACCACCGTTGATGGAGCTTCTTATTCATCCTCTGTTTCTTATTCTTCGGCTTCCGATTCGACCCGGTTGTCTCCGGGTCATCGCCATCGGAGAAATGGGTCGGATGTTGTGGGTTCGGTGTCGTTCAGAGTAAGTTTGGGTAATGGGTTGATGAAGAAAAGTAGATCAATTGCTTTTGTTTCAAGAAAGGAGGTGAAGCAGGGGAACAAGAAGAAGAAAGGGTTTTGGTCTAAATTTCTTCACTTGAAGGAGAAGAAAGAGATAGAAAGATTGAAATAAAACACTGGTAGATTGGTTTTAGTTTGATAGGAATTTCAATTTCTGTGTATAGCTACGTTAATGATTGAACGATGGATTTTTCTTTTTCATATTATGAATTAAAGGATTTTTGAGCTCATTTTCGTTTTCGCACCGCCTCATGAATTTAAAGGAAATAACTGGTATATTTTTCTTGTAACTGGTACATAAATCTGCCATATTTGTGTTTTCCTGATTGGACAAGTCTTTCCATTTTCCTCACTTTCCCATGCAAAATTTCTTAACCGTCTAATTTTTTGACTTGAAGACCCTTTTGCCACTCCTTGTACTAAATAATGTTTGTTCATTTTATTAACATTCTATAATCTTCGTTTTTTGCATGTTTTTACAAGGCCTTTTCTGCCTCTTACTTCACCAAATATCTTAATGTTAGTCAAGGATTTCAAGCTGTAGCAATGCTTTTCCTGAAGAGTGACTTAATAAGCCACGTTAAGTCTTCTATGCACTCGTTTGACAATTCATCCCTTCTATTTTAAATGTTTTTTTCTCATTTTACGCATCTCTTAC
This sequence comes from Hura crepitans, assembly GCA_948208565.1. NCBI lineage: Eukaryota > Viridiplantae > Streptophyta > Magnoliopsida > Malpighiales > Euphorbiaceae > Hura > Hura crepitans. The sequence continues at coordinate 10,044 of CANXYI010004120.1, forward strand.
GAAATTCATTAGAATATTCTGATACATTTTCAGGACTGCTGTGAAAAGGAAGAATAATTAAGACGTTAAATGAAGTCAATTTTTATCATTCGTGAAATGTTTCACTGGCCAATCATATTATATTAGAGAGCACCGGGCAGTGTTTGCACTTTCATCCAAAGCTGCACTAGCACCCGCCTGATTTTATAAACTACCACAGAGAGCACGAACATCTTTTCCAAATACTACAACCCTGTGCATGCCCCTGGAAAGGTAAGCATGCTAAAATTCAAATTGGCAAAATTTCAAATTACACATGATTGTCTTCACATGGATAAATTTCTTCTTTCTTTTTTCTAATAGTAGCCCTTCCTATCATCTGCCTGATGTATATAAGTATTCATATACTGGAACATCCTCTCGAGCTTCAGTAAAATGCAATGCGGTATGCGCTGGGTTAAACCCATTATCTGTACATTGTTTCTCCCACTTTCTACAACGGCCGGAGTTTCCTATTCCACCGACATATCTAACATTATCTGCCAGCGCGAGATATAACCTCATCCGAATGTTCATCATCGCTGTTGTTTCCTCTCCTGGCAGATGGTCGTTTCAATCTCTGGAATATTTCGTCAAGTGATTCGGATGATGAATCATGAGAGACGAGATTAGTTTCCTGACTTTGGCGTAGTGGAAGGAATTTCTTAGCTCCTATGTTGGCCTTGAAACTTTGAAACCCGTTCTTCATTGATTCCCATTTGGATGCCAACCCAGAAGATGGTCCTCCAGTTGTGATCTTGTATTCAGAGTCGCCAGTTTCAAGCAATGACACCTTGGCAGAGGCAATATTCTTCTCCACAAGCATAGCATTGGCATGTTTATTCTGTTCTCTCAAAGCAGTATATTTGCTGCTCATGGCTTCTCTGCTGGAGTTATGTCTACGACCCTCCTCTTTTGAAGGTCCCAATGCATTCCCTTTGACTTGATCAACAGCTAAGCTGGTCGTTGCCTTCATTTCCAAAGCAGTTTTATCCTGGGAATATCATTTGAGTTACCAACTTTTATAGAACTCCTAAAGAGCGGCAATGGTAGCAAAATCACATTAAACAAACCCTACTATTTGTTGCAAACTATCATCAAGTATTTTCAGTCCACTCAAATCACATGCTATATATGAGGAGGAACTTCTGTACTTTGTTTTTAAATAGAAGTCTGAAATGAATAAGAAATAGAGACTGCATCTATTGCCAAAGATGTGAATACATACTACACTACTGGTGCCAGATTCAATTTCCACAGCATTGAAGTTCCTCGCCAGTGGAATCACATGCTCACCAACCTTTTGCCCTTGTTCAAGCCAAGATCGTTCTGGAAAATGAGATAAAGATCTATGAACTTTCAAATATAAAAGTAGGCAACTCAATTAAATATATATCCTAAAAGCAGGATATAGCAGCATGATGCATATTTGACCATTTGAAGTGGGCCAGATAAAGCACTTGCCTTTTTGCAGGATAATTAATCCAGAAGGATCAAATCCATCAGCGTCATCTACTTCAGTTTGAAATCTAAATCTCTTCCAGTTCCCAAAGAATTCAATTACACGATCAAAGAAATTGCTTGCAAGCAACAAAGTGTAAATAACCATTATGAGAGGATAGATTTTGTTAAATCCATTTCCGAAGAAAGGAACAGTATCATCAATTTTGCCCATTAGCTGCAATCAGAAAAGAACGATAAACAAAACTAAACCAGTCAATTTCAAGGAGAAATTTGAAGAGAGACCCAGAAGCATAGATAATAATAATAATAATCAGCTCAACATCCTACCAACTCAAAAGATTATAGCACATACAGGAACAAGGTTTTAGGGTCGTTGGTGGGTGGGGGGAAGAGGGCCAGGGAGGAGGGGAGGGGCAGGAATCAAAATTTTGAATTTGAATACTATAATGAAAAAATATACAGGATTACACAGGCTCCATAGCTATAATAGATACACGTATATGGAAGTAAGTAACGCATTCCAGATACAACATGTTTCTCCATATTTCCTTAATATCATAGAATAGCTATTCTTACACCGTGGTTAAAAATCAAGAGTTTTAGCAACAAGGAATTGAGAAAACAACTTTCAGAGGCACACAAATCCATATAATTTTTAAGTTCCATGCTGCATTCAAAATGGAGATGAGAGTAATTGCATTTGATAATAAAGAAAACTAATAAAATCTAATGGAACTTTTCAATTTTCGTCATCAATATCAAACACCAGCAAGGTAAGAATTCCATAGAACTGAAGAAGAATATATTTAGGCTACCAATCAAAATACGTAACTCGAAACAATCTTATGTATGATTTGAATATACTGATATTGGTACCAAATGAACTAGTAAGACGCAAGATTTTAACTTCTGATCAGCAGATAAGATACTAAAATAGAGACCTGGTAATCCTTTTTTATTTTATTTTGGCTTCTGCTGGAACAATATACGGATATAAACTATGAGAGTCAGGAGAAATACCTTTTCAAATACAGTTTCAGTATCATGATCGATTAGGTTAAGAAAGTTGTAGGATATTGGAGGCGCATATCGAGCTACCATTCTGAGAAACATGGCATTTGACAAAATTAGATATATGGCTTCTAGTATAGGCAAGAATTAATGACTATGTATCTCTGAGGAAAACTCACGAGCAAATCATGAGCAAGCTGACAGAGCTTGTCTGCCTAGGTGTGAACGAGTAAAACATCAGCATTCCAATTTTGAACAACGAATAGTATGTGCAGATGCACATATACATCAAAGGTACAAGAGTCAACACCTGAGAAATAAAACAGCAGATGTAGATGCAATTACACATTTAAACAGTGATGCACATAAAGCAACACAAGTCATAGACTATAATTATTTAACAGAAGATGATTTACCTGCAGAAGAAGCTCTTGTTTTCCTACTGACTTTATAAGGATTGAAAAAAGTGAGAGATCAACTCCGGTAGGAAGCAGAGTTGCCTCGGCTAAAAGAATTGCTGCTGACATCACACCAAGTATGATAGCCAAAAGCCTTTCTGATTGCTTTCTTAAGATGCATCGCCAAAAAAATTCTGTACGACAAAATTTTCTTTCAACAGTTTGAACTTCAACATATAGTTAATAGTCTAGTAATTTTATTGAAGCTGCTTAGTAAAAATTAACAAAATTAGAAAGAAAACTAAGCCAACACCAGATGGAAAAAAATTGCACAAATTAGAAGATGCCAAAAGAAACATTATTCATCAAGCAAGCCCCCAGCATTCGCATGTGCATACACATATATAGAGAGAGAGAGAGACTCCACATAAAACGAAAGACAACATATAGAGAAATATAATCACTGGACAGATATGCATACTGTGCCTAGTTGTCAAGGATTTGCATTGAGCACATACCTATATTCTGCTAAATGATGAAGCTATGTTCTTTACATCTGCTCATAGTTACTGGCTAATCCATTTTCCAAGATTATTCTCAAATATGAGGTTTCAATAATCCTTATAACATGATCCTGTCCTATTCACATGCATAGAAGAATCTGATGAAAATTTCCAGTAAGTCTCCCATTTCCAGATTTTGAAATTCAAGGTTTCCCCAGGGTTCTCTGGAAAGAATAGTTCACAAGGATGTTATCATAGCACTTCATTCCTTTAGGAGTTAAATGAGTGATTTCGGTTGCTAAAAAACTGCAATTAACAAAAATCATTTTTTTTAATCTGTCTCCAGTTAGATATAATGATCTTCATAACTGGACAGACTTTAGAGATTTCCAGAGGATCCAAAAGGCAAAACTCCTAAGTGTGTCTCTTATGAGTTTCTCCTCAAATTACTATGGTTGATATGTGGGAATAAAGTCTCCATCCCTTCAGTTCTTGTTGAGGTCAAAACTTTCATCCCATGAGTTTTATATTATTTATTTGAAGTTCCCAGTAAAATCCTGAAGCATGTTATCATTCTTTAGCTGGAAAAATCATAACTCTTTGACAAATTACATGAAGCTCGAATATAGGGCAAGAAATCCGTACAAGATTTTAAGCACCATCAAAAGATTCTTGTTTTCCTACAGCTATTGATAACAATATTGCTGGTTGATAAAGTTAAAACTCTCCCTCCTCTCTGTTTGAAGGATTTTTCTTTTTTATTTTGCTCCAACCTACTAATTTGTCAATAATAGGATAAATGTTGGAAGTCCTGCAGCACACTCTAATTTCTACATTATGTATGTATACACGTGCAGTAATGGTTTCAGAAAATGAATTATGTCGACTGCATATGTTGCATATTCACGGAAGTTCAACATCCTGTGTCCTTTAACTATAGATACAAGGAAATTAATAGCATGGCAACTCCATCTGCTAGCATCTACCAAAAAAATATGGCAATTTAAACAGATCTTGAATTCTCTGGTCCATTTATGTTATCGGTTCTCTCTCATTCTGGTACCTTCATCTTGTCTTTTAGGAATTCAGCAAAATTGCCAGGAGCCATCTTAAAGATAATAAAATCCATCTTGCCACCCCAAATGCATCTTAAGGGTTAAGCTCATAACATCAAAACTCCCAAGACCATTCTTAGAAAAAAAATAATTTCATACGAGCAACACAGCCAACTAGGGACATACTAGATCAAATTATAAATTCCTTAAAGCGAAAAAATATTCCAAACATTATAAAGCAAAGATCACAAATAATCTCTGTAATTACCGATTGTATCGAGGAAAGCTCCCAATTTACCAGTTCGGGTAGGTCTGAAGCTTGAAATATATTTCCTGTAGCACATGAAGGAATAAGGTCCACCTAACAACTTGGGTTGGGGGAAAAAAAACAACTTGGAACATTAGTGGAAGAAACAGTAGAAATACAAAACACAGGTATGAACAAACCATCCAGTTGAACTGCGGCGCTCGTAATTTTTAATTGTATCTTCCAGTTCGAGGGCTTCCAAGACATAATTCATATACTCACTACAGAAAAGTAAATTTAAAAAGAAAATCATCAAATAGTTAACACACAATAAACAACTTGAAGACAACCATCAAAAGATAAAATCTCCATGGCAATTGTGCAAAAGATGGAAAAAAGATCCAGCATAATCAATAATTATATTTTTTGTGGTTTTCATAATTAGGAGATCTAACATTATTTAGCCATTATTTTAGTTATGGAAGGATTCTTAAATATTTGATTTCGTATTTTCCATTTTGACATCATGCGAGCCCTATTGAAAGAGCAATAAAACTAAGAAATAAAACAAACAGAAAAATTAGCAAAATTTTAAGAGATTTGGGTCTCTGTCTAATGAGTCATAAGGTTCTTGATCCCTTTAACGAATTTGAAGGTACAGACTCCCTTTGATAAGCTTGATAAATTCCCAATTCATCAGCCGGCATCCCAATCCATATTTTGAGACCATAACATATTGTTGCTGCAAAGGGAATGTCAAGCTTATAAACTATACAATTACAAATTCAACAAAGTCGTCATTACTTTATCTTTTATACAAAAAAATTAAGAACAGAAAACATGGAGGCAAATGAACCTTTTTTCAAGTGTAAGAACAATTTCTAAATGCATTCTCCTTTGACATACATCCATCGAGTACAAAATCAGAACATTCAGTTCACCTTTTATATCGGTAATACCGCTCGCGAGCTCCTCTAAGATGACGCCTGAGTGTTGCCATTGATTTCTCATCTGTATCATAGTCCATATCATTTTCTCCCAATCGACCACCTTGTGGTTTAAATGATGGGTCTTCCCTAAACTACAAAATAAAAAAATCTCTGAAAAATCATCATGCAATGACAGGCAGGGAGGTAGAGATGGAACAATAAATACCATTCGGGCTAGCATGTTATCTATAACATCCATGTACGGCCTCAAGGGATCACGCTTGGACATCTGATTGGATGTTGCCTGGGCAACCTGTTAAAGGAAAGCATAATCCATTATATGAAGCAAGCTAGCAAGCATAAGCAAGTAATTGGATAGATCAAACACTATCTTATAAATTGTTCACACATATGGAACTACCGAATTCCAAGAGTAGAATTGTAATAAGAAATAAGAGAATTTATAAAATGCTCACTGTAACAGTTATGTAAGACCTTATTTACTCAAATATATATGATAAAACCTGTGATATTTTCAACAAGGAATGTACATCAGCACACTTATGGTTACACTGCTTCAGGCATTTGGGAACACCAAATTAGACAACATATAGTTTTGTAGAACATGGGACTTCCAGGTCATTGCATAAGTATGGGATGGGAACACTACTTACCTCAGTGATCAGCAGGCATGTGTAATGCAAGGGTTAAGCTTATTTGGTACTTGGTTTCAGAACATAGAATATGCATAGATGCATTCAGGTTCCATGCTCTTTTTGCCTAGAAACATGCATATGAACAGTATCACGTTAAGCTCATTCTGACTAAATAAACATACGAGGGCCTAGCTTATCCGTTAACCAGCAAAACAATAATGTTCAACTAACCCTAGAGGGAATAATTGGTAGATGAACCAATGAATGCTGGTTCAAAGCTACTTAGGCAACCGCAGAAGAAATCAATAACTGAAGGATGAGATCAAGCCACTCAAACAAAATAAAGGACATGTTACAGCTGGTGGCAAAAATAATTTGATTTCTTTCCTTTTATTTAGTTTCTTAAATTAGCCAGCTGATTACTAATAGAATTAATGTGATTTCTTTCCTTTTATTTTAGTTTTCCTAGACTAGAAGAGGTTTATTTCAGTATCTCTATGTTTCAGCCTTAATTAGGGGACTTTCCTTATAATTGTACTAGAAGAGCTTTATTTCAGTATCTCTATATTTCAGCCTTAATTAGGGGACTTTACTTATAATTTTAATAATAATCTCTACTTAAAAAGACAAATGAAATAAAAATAAACAAGCAGAAAATTTAGTAGAAATTCTAAGAAATCAGGTTGTATCTCTAACGAGTCCTAAGGTTCTTGCTCCCTTTGAAAAGATTGATTTGTTGCCCGGTGCTCTAATCCATAATATCCATAATAAGGGACCACAACAGGACGACTGGAAAAACCCAGTTATTATCATGAGAATAGGTGTCAATCAACCCAAACTGCAATTAAAAACCACATAGAACTAATAGGCCAGCTCATGATGCAAGATTCAAGAAGATTTAGACGAAGTTGGGCAGCAATAAAACACTTGCTATCTACCTCATTTGATAATCTTCTCTAGGTATATGCTATATCCTACTAACTTTATTATTGGAGTGGGCTCACCAGAGACAGTTCCGGCAATTATTTTGATTCATTTATTGCTCTTGCAGATCATACACAATCATTGCCTGTGTAGACTTAGTTTTGCAATCATTGCCTGATAGTTATGCACAATTTGTGCTTAAGTATCACATGAATAAGATCCAAACGACAATCCCTAAACCAGTGAACATGCTTAAGACTGCTGAGGATGCTGTTAAGAAGAATTTCAAAGCAGTTATGTTTGTTGATTCTTCTGCTTCCAAAAGTGAAAAGGGGAAGAAGAAGAAGGATACAACCAAGGCCCAAGAGTGGATGAAGAAGGGCAAGGCAAAGATCCTACTACAGCTACCATGGAGACTGGCCCAAAAGCGACTTGCTTCCACTGCGGTAAGACTGGCCATTGGAGGCGGAATGGCAAGGTTTACCTCGAGTTTCGCTACAAGGAGGAGCATGGAGATGCCTCTACTTCAGGTATTAATGTTATTGAGATTAATACTAGTACTGTTGTTGATAATCACACATGGGTATTGGACATCAGATGCGGTTCTCACTTGGTTTCTAATTTGCAGGGACTAAAGAGCAGTAGGAGGTTGAACAAGGGTGATGTGGACCTACAAGTGGCGAATGGAGCAAGAGTTGCCTGATAGATTAAACACTATCTTATAAATTGTTCATACATATGGAACAACCGAATTCCAAGAGTAGAATTGTCATAAGAAATAAGAGAATTTATAAAGTGCTAACTGTAACAGTTATGTAAGAGTTTATTTACTCAAATACATATGATAAAACCTGTGATATTTTGAACAAGGAATGTACATCAACAGGCAAATATGGTTACACTGCTTCAAGCATTTGGGAACACCAAATTAGACAACATACAGTTTTCTAGAACATGGGACTTCCAAGTCATTGCATAAGTATGGATGGAAACACTGCTTAGCTCAGTAAGCAGCAGGCATGTGTAATGCAAGGGTTAAGCTGATTTGGTACTTGGTTTAAGAACATAGAATATGCATAGATGCATTCAGGTTGCACGCTCTTTTGCCTAGAAATGTATATGAACAGTATCAAGTTAAGCTCATTCTGACTAAATAAACATAACTGGGCCTAGCTTATCTATTAACCAGCCAAACAATAATGTTCAACTAACCCTAGAGGTAATTATCGGTAGATGAACCAATAAATGTTGGTTCAAAGCTACTTAGTCTAACCGCAGAAGAAATCAATAACTGAAGGATGAGATCAAGCCACTCAAACAAAATAAAGGACATGTTATAGCTGGTGGCAAAAATAATTTGATTTCTTTCCTTTTATTTAGTTTCTTAAATTAGCCAGCTGATTACAAATAGAATTAATGTGATTTCTTTCCTTTTATTTTATTTTGACTAGAAGAGGTTTATTTCAGTATCTCTATATTTCAGCCTTAATTAGGGGACTTCCTTATTATTGTAATAATAATCTCTACTTAAAGAGACAAATGAAATAAAAACAAACAAGCAGAAAATTTAATAGAAATTCTAAGAGATCGGGTTCTCTCTCTATTGAATCCTAACGTTCTTGCTCCTTTGACAAGCTTGATGTATCGCGCTGTGTTCCAATCCATAATAAGGGGCCACAATAGGACGACTGGAAAAACCCAGTTATTATCATGAGAACAGGTGTTAATCAACCCAACCTGCAGTAAAAAAACCACATAGAACTAATAGGCCAACTCATGACGCAAGATTCTAGAAGATTTAGACAAAGTTGGGCGGCAATAAAACACTTGGAATCTACTTCATTTGATAATCTTCTAGGTATATACTATATCCTACTAACTTTATTATTGGGGTGGGCTCACCAGAGACACTTCTAGCAACTAGTTTGATTCATTTATTGCTCTTGCAGATCATCCACAATAAGTAATCAATGCCCATACAATAAGCAAAATTATTGAAGGCAGTTAAAGCCTGATTAGAAACCCGGCCCGCCCCCCCCCCCCCCCCCCCGCGGCACAAGCCGCCTGGGGGAAGAAAAAAAAAAAAACAAAAAAAAATAAAAAAAAAAAAAAAAAAAAAAAAAAAAAAAAAAAAAAAAAAAAAAAAAAAAAAAAAAAAAAAAAAAAAAAAAAAAAAAAAAAAAAAAAAAAAAAA
>CANXYI010004359.1:0-20609 GCA_948208565.1 Hura crepitans
AGAAGCTAGGCTAAAAGGTCTTTTATAGTCAAGAAGCTTTAATTGCATAGGCAAATGAAGCGGGAATAAAAAGTGCAATTTACTACTTGAGCAAAAAATTTCTCCCCTATAAACAAAAATATACTGAAGTGGAAAAGATCTATTTAGGAGTAATTTGGGTTTCCAAGAAGCTGTGTCGCTACTTTTAATCCTATAAGATCGAAGCAATAGCAAAGCATGACCCCCTTAGATATCTATAAACTGCACCCTCTTTGGTAGGAAAAATGGGTCGCTAGATCTTACTCCTCTAAGAGTTTGATATCGCCTACGTCACCAAGAAAATAATAAAAGGTAGAGCCATAGCTAAATTCTTGGCACAAGACCTAATTGAAAGGGAATAAGAAGAGTACGAATTTCCAAATGAACACTTGGGGGCAATATCTCAAGAAGGATGGAAGATGTTCTTTGATAGGATAGTCAAACAAAAAGGGGCAAGTGCCAAAGCTCTAGTCATCAGCCCAGAAGGTGAGCAAATGTTCCTAGTTAGAAAATTGGAGTTTCTAGCTACTAATAATGTCGCTGAATATAAAGCATATGTGTATGGCCTTGAAACTCTATATCAGCTAGGGGTAAAGATAGTCGATGTGTATGGGGATTCGATGCTAGTCATTCAACAAGTAAAAGGCAATTAGGAAGTCAAGGATGAAAATTTGGGTAAGTATGTCAAGATACTTATAGACCTCGCTAAAGGGTTTAATCACTACACCTTCCATCATATACCTAGGGACCAAAACCAAGTAGCCAATGCCTTAGCCACCCTAATATATGTGTCTAGCCTTACCAAAAGAGACTTACTTAGACTGATGTACTTTAGTAAGCTAAGATTTCCTACCTACACAGGTATAGTTACTAAACAACCAAGCCTTAGCATACCATGGTAACATAACATTCAAATTTATTTAGAAATCGGACAATCCAGAGTATGCAAGTAAGAAAGATAGAAAGGTCTTTCAAAGGCTTTCTACCTAATTCATCTCATTCTAAGGGATGTTATACAAAAGGCAAATATATGAAATTGAGCTTAGATGTATAGATAAGCTAAAGGCACAAAAAGTACTCGAAGAAATGCACGAGGGAGCTTATAGCCCTCACATGAATGGAAAAAACCTTGCCAAAAAGATAATGAGATTAGGTTATTATTGGCTAACCATAGAAACTGATTGCTGTGACTTTGTCAAAGGATGTCATAAGTGCTAGATCTATAGAAACTTGAATCATTTACCACCTAATGACCTAACTAGTTTATCATCTCCATGGCTATTTTCCATATGGGGCATTGACATAATTAGAGAAATAAGGCCATTAGCTACTAAAGGACACGAGTTTATAGTAGTCACAGTTGATTATTTCACAAAATGGGTTGAAGCCGAATCTTTCAATAAATTAGGGACAAGACAGATAGTGAAATTTATTGAAAAAAATTATCATTTACTAGTATAGATTACCATAATAGGTTATCTTAGACAACAAGGTGCAGTTTTAAGGTGTGATAATGCAACCTTTGCAAAAATATATGATCCAACATCACAAGTCTTCTCTGTATCAACCTCAAGCTAATGTTGCAGTAGAGGTAGCCAATAAAAATGTTAAGAAAATTTTACTAAAGATGATCATGACTTACAAAGATTAGGTAGATATGTTGCCTTTTGCACTATGGGGATATAGAACAACTATTAAAATGTCTACACAAGCTATGCCCTATTCATTGGTATATGGGATAGAAGCAGTACTGCCAATCAAAATTGAAATCCCATTGCTTAGGGTTGTGTTAGAAGTAGGCATACCAGGGGATGAATAGGCTAAAAGTAGATATGAATAATTGGTATTGATCGATGAAAAATGGTTGAAAGCTTTTTATCATATGCAATTATACCAAAAGAGAATTGCTAGGGCTTACAATAAGAAAGTCAAGCCTAGATCTATACAAGAAGGGGACTTGGTGTTAAAATAAACCAAACCATTATTGACGGATCCTAGGCATAAGTTCAAGCCTAATTGGTAAGGTCTATATTTGGTTAAGAAAGTACTCAAGCATAAAGGCATCAAGATCTCAGATTTAGAAGGTAATGAGTTTTTAGAACCTATCAACATGGACAAATTAAATAAATACTTTTGTTAAAAAATGTCCACTAAGTTAAAAACCTGAATAGGTGGCTTAGGCAAAAATTAGAACACCCCGATGAGGTGAAAACCTAATAGGCACCTCATGCAAAAGTTAAGGGATCATGAGAGAAAATGTCCAATCAAGAAAACATGTTCAAAGATGATTAGTAACAATAGTATCATTTAATGGGAAATTAATATATTCACCAAGATTAAATAGCTTAGTTCTAAATATAGTTAATAGCATGAATGCTTCAATTGTGATAATTGATATGCAAATTTCCATTAAGATTGAGAAAGGTTATACAAGTAATCAAATTCTACAAGCATTGTCTCTTTTCAAATTCAAATGTATTATTTTCATTTTTTTCTTTTTATCATTAATGTTTTATTGTCATTAGTTATACTCAAAATCCATTCTTTGTAATTATTATTTGTGCTAATGCTGCTAGCCGTATAATTAGGCACCTCTCTCAGGATAGCACGTTATCTCTACAAGTTAGGAAAGGAATGCAAGAAATGGTGAGTCAAAAGACCACCTTAAAATCCAAAAGGTTCAGAAGGTATTCTTTGCACTAGACCAAATTGCCTCCGGATTTGTGAAGGGATATAGAAGGTAACATGCCTTAACCCAATCAAGGGAATACAGCTAGTGTGGTAGGAGAAAGAAAAATGGGCAATCTTCTACTAAGGATATCTCTATCGTATTGTGATAATAGTACTAAACCATACAATCCACTAGTCACACGAGTCATACCTCATTACGAACCTCCTCTCACAATAATGATTCGGGGCATATTTCAACTAAAGCCTTTCGGGTGGAGGAATAAGTAACCCCAATTTCTCTTGTAGCCAAAATAAAAAGCCGTTAGGTTGGAAACCATAAAGGACCACCTAGGCAAAAATTAGGCAAACCCACTAGTGTAAAAACCATCATAGAAAAAAAAATGTTAGAAGGAAAACCCATGACGGGCTCTCTACACATACCTATAAGAGGAGTGGACTCCTAGTAACAAAATCAATATCCCCTTTCTTTAGAGCATCTAAACCTCATTTTTAGCCAAGAAAATAGCAAAAGGTTTATAGCCAGAGCATATTTTAGTCAAAAGCTGAAAAGTCTTAAAATTATAAGACTCATCCTTAGAAGTAACCACAAGCCAATTGCCAAGGATACACAGCAATATGAATTTTGTCCATTCCACATAATTAATGGGAAATTGGTGAGTATGGTCTAAAATTGCTCGCAAGGAAATTGGGCTAACACTCGGCACCACCTTTTGAGTTATAACAGGAAGAAGGCCCAAAATAAGGACAATGCCCATGGGATAATGGTTGTCAAAAAAGGGTAAGGCTAAGGAACCATCTAGAGTGATTTTATAGTCCAAAATGGTAGCAAACTCTTCTAAAGTTGGGGTAATCTCTTGATGATTGAAGATGAACACACGAAAAATAGAATCCCAATATTGCACAGTTGCATTCAAAAAATTGTGATCAATGCGTACTTTTCATAAGAACCTAAGAGAAGAAAAGCGAGCAAGCATAGGAGAAGTCCATGAGGCATTTGATTCCAAAATCTTGGACAAAGTCTAGCTAAAGGAAGACATGATGGGAGCACATCATGAAAGATGAATAGTGGGGTATTTATAGGACAAAACCTCACCTTTCCTTTTCCAATTAGGACTGGGAATTTAAAACATGGGAAGAGGTCTACACAGACCTTGTAATACATGAAAATGGCATCAAAGTCCATATGGACTAAGAGGTATGTTTGCAGCCATATTGGTTTTTTATCCAGGATCTTATGTCATCAACATCCATATAAACTAATACATCTTAAGTTTGCATGGACTAGCATATCTTAGGTCTGCACGAACTTGTATATTTTAAAACCTCATGGACTAGTGCATTGTAAGTTTGCATGGATTTATTGTAAAGGATGGATTGTAATGGGTAATAAAAACCAATTCATGCATGGATAAATGTGCTTAAAGAGCAAATGTATTTTAAAGAAAAATAAAGTTGAAAATGTATATAAATAAAATCAAGAGTTTAAAGTTCTATATATTGGAAAAGGGACTAGGGAGGAATAGCATTATCCATCCTACTCTTCAACACCATATTCTTCCTTCGTGTCTTCATCATCAGAGGAGATCACCAACTTCTCTGCAACCTGAAAGGCCCTCACCTTCCTCCGGGCTTCACGAAGGGCAATAAATCTTCTAGATAGTTCACTCTACAATAAGAGTGAAGGATTAATGCATAACATATATAACATACATAATTGCATGTAATTAACCATGGCAAGGAAATTGTTCACAATAAGGACTAGAGTTTCATCGATCATGGCTCTCTAAAGGCCTTTACCACATAAGCAATTCTCTTTACATAAGCTCTCTTCACTTGATCAAAAATAAAACATGAGTGACACTTTAAATTCTAAGAGTGCAAATGACTAGCAAAAGATCATACAAAGGTGGTGTTTTTTAGCTCGAAGGGAATTGGCAAGCTCTCCTCTATATAGAGACAGGTGGAAGATAGCTCCCTATCAATGGATTTACCGATATAGCTCAGCTCAGGATTATCAGTCAAAGTACCAATAACCTCATCAAGCAATGAGGGCTAACCAACTAATAGACTAGGAACTCCACTGGGTGCAGGAGGTGGTGAGAACTGAGAGCTAAAGGAACTGGGGTAGTTCTTAGTTGTTTTCGCGATGAAGAGGGGCTAGCCTTAGCAGTAGTAGTAGGGTACAACACAACATATAGTTAAAAGATATCTCTAAAAATTAATTAAGAGTTAAGCAATTCACCTAAAAAGGAGGAGGCCTAGATGTATAAGGAACTCATGAGAGTAAATGAGTGGAGGCCCAAGAAGGGTAGTTCTCTTTAGCACCCTTTATCAGCATGTCCCCTGGGATCCCCATCATCATGCTTTGCACAAAGGCCAGGTCATCTATATACCTCCCAAATAGTATTTGAGTTAAGAGGATTCTAAGGAATGTGGCATGTGTCGAGCCCCATATGCCAATTCATAACTCTCTCTCCTAAGAATTAGGAGTAAGCCTTTAGAGTGGTTAGCAAGATATGGCGAGAAGATAGTTCTCTGATAGAGCACAGGAAATCTAATAATTCTTTAGTTGGAAAAAACCCACCAAGCCAAGTCAACCTATAAATGTAAGTGTTAGTTATAGTTACCTAGATTACTAATGATGAATTTTTCATGTGCAGGAGATACTCACATCAGTCCAAGCCTTAGAATTGAGGTAGTGGTGATCCTGCGTTAGTGAAACTGCATTCCAAAGGCCTAAAGATAGTCAAACCCACCTATCCATTACTAGTTATCGATGAGGCACATCTAGTTCACTAAGATGGGCTAATAGATAAAGCTCATATGCCTATACCTATAACAAGAAGAAAAGCACAAAAGTTAAAGTCATAAAAAGGCTGCATGTGAAAACAAAAGGATCAGAACGAGTCACTTACCAGTACACCTAATACAAAGCCCTGAACAAACTGATGGCTTATCTTGGTACGAATAGCCATATCCAAGCTCTAAAACACCCATCCAAGAGATGAGCAACATAAGTTTTAGGAACTAATTTTATCAACTTTCTCTAAGATAGGGAGAAAGCTCTAGCTCATTGTGGCATTAGCATTGGCAAAAGGGGTGGTACCTAACAAATAAAGAACGAAATAATAGGCACTTTGATCAACCTCCAGTTAACCCGAAGGGGCCTCATCTACCCATTTCTTATGCAAATCAGTGCATTGAATTCTCCCAGCATGATTTTAAGGAATGAAGACTAGTAATTCCCTCACTTCTTATAGTCGGAGCATAGGATGGTGATAATAGGCATCAAATACAATGGCACATCCTATGTATGGCACCCCAGTAATAAAAGCCTAGTCAAAGGGCGTTATGGTCATCTACCGAAAAGCAAGATGAAAAGTATGCATAGTGTCCATTCGTCAGTCTAGCAGTGCTTACAAAGCTTGCAAATCACGATGGAAGTCTCCACTAACAAGATGGTCTAGAAAAGTCTAAAATCTGGTAGCCCTGACCCTATTCTTCACCAGTATAGGCATGGTAGAATACCATTGCTAGGGTCCAGAAAGAGCACCCCCAAATTTGAGACATGTCTACAAAAAAGGAGGTAAGGACATAAGTGTCCACATAGACTAACATATTAAAATAGGTTCGCACGGACCATAAGAGGAAGGGCTACAAAAGGTCCGTATGGACTACAAATACAATCGCAATAGGGTCTGTATAGAAAAAAATTTATAGACACAGGTCCATATGGACCACATTCACCAGTAGACATATGTCTGCATGGACTTTTTAGACTATCATATGCAAAACAATTTTCATATCAAATCCTAATAATACTGGAATAAATAATTGCAAGTAAGGTCTGCATGGATATAGTGCCCTAGCAAAATAGGTCCACATGAATATGTCGAACCAGAAATAGTTCACATCACAAAAATGAAGGAAAATCTAGACTAAAACAATAATAAGGCACACAAGGGAAAAAAACACACTTAGAGGTAAACCTCTAAACAAGCATGGTGTGTTAAATCTGCTAAAAGTAGAGTCAGGTCACCAAATACAACTCCATTTACCGAAGCAGCATTTTGAGGATAGTTGATGACTGTAAAAGGTGTAAAACCGTTCAAAGTTGGCATTGAAATATCCTCCATTAGAGGAAGAGGGGAAGAATAGGTCTCTACACTCATTAGAATAAGAAGAACTATCGGAGTTCCCTCACTTTCCCTCGAGGACGATGAATGGGAGCCACTAGTAGCATGAGAAGCCAGTAGGAAGGGATTTTCGATGAGAGAAAAAGAGAAGAAGAAAAATTAAAAAGATTACAAATGAGAAAAAATAGGGAAAATAAGTGGTTATTACTCTATCACGATAGGTCTGCATAGACTTATGAACTTTAAGTCCGCATGAACTATATTTAAACAAGGTCTATATGGACTTTTACCAACTTTGTCTGCATGAACCTATAACTATGTAGCTCTTAGAGACTTCACAAGACACCTCTCAAAAGCTAAACAAACACTATGACATTTTTAATATCAAATTAATGTTTTATTCTCTCTTGCAGGATTGACTTAGTGCCTAATCTAATGCAATCAAGGATCGACTTAGTGTCCAATACATCATTTTTAGGATCAACCCAAAATTCCTCAAACTTAGATTAAGCCTTATAAGCCAATCCACTACTTAAAATTTAGCCATATAAACCAGTCCATTACTTCATATTCAACCCTATAAGCTAATCCATTACTCCGGGTTTAGCCCTATAAGCTAATCCAAAATCCATACCAAAGCTTAGTCAACAATGGTCTCATCAAAAGAAGTAAGCATTTGCATTTGGTACAGCTTTATAATAGGTAAGCATTCTTGACTCATGTACTTTGATATGCATTGTTGTTACACAGCACACACCAAAGTGGGGGCAACTATAAACACCTCACTCTAGACCCATGATGATAGCCAAAGATTAACTCCTAAGCAATGGCATAAGCCTTCATGAAATAGGTCCGCACAGACCTATTAGATAAAGTCCGCATAGACCAAATATAAAAAATAGCCCAAAACTTAGCGCACAAAGCCCACAAATCGATGTGCTTAAACTTAGTCCGCATGAACTAGTATGAGCAAGTTTACACAGACTTGTCAACAAAAAAAGCCTTTTAGAAGCAGAATTCTTCATATTTAGATTAGGATTCAGAATCCTATTAGGATTCTAACCTCTTTCTGAATGGGAAAACCTTAAACCTAAGGGGATAAATATTTCTCTAAAACTAAGAGAATAAGGGGGCTGGAAAATTGATTCCTCTGACACATACATCATATTCTATAGAAAAATCTAGAATGGAAATACATTCACTTGACCCATTAGTTTTATAAAAACATTTCTTCTCAAGCTTTCATACTCTTGTGTCATTGCTCATAGAGTACAATTATTCAGTTAATATCTGAGGTTCATTATATCTTTCATGTTACATTCACAGGCCTATGATCTCTAAAGGTTGGTTGTAAGTGAGGCAATACCTTGTTATTCCCACTTTAGATCATAAAGAGTAAGTCATTGTCATGAAAGGGTTCACAATGTAATATTCATCATTATCATGCTATGTCTATTCTATTACGTTAATTTGTATTAGAGGGATTTAATTATTATGTGATGAGGTCTGCATAGACTAGATTTATTAATTACGAGCACAATAAAGTCTGCACAGACTTATATTTCCTATATGAATATAATGAATTGGTCCACATAGACTTACATCTAGTAAGCATGACTTTGTATTTCAAATGTCCTATTACAAACTATATGATTTTATTTGTCATTATGTTAACATTGATTCTATCAGGCATGAAAGTATATGTTAGCATGTAAAGAATTATCTTATGGTTCTCACGGACTCCCTGTCACAAGGGTTGTAGTTCGCACGAACTTAGGGGGTGATATATTATATTATTTCATTTGGTTTATTTTAGTTATGCAAGTAATTATTCTTGATTCACAAGCTTTAAATATGTTTATGTCTTTATCTTTTATATGTTTCCTCGTGTGCTCTTAGTTTGACGTTGTTTAACTTGTTATCTTTTGAGTTGTAATCTATTTTGCTCACTGGATTGGGAATCTAGATGGACATAACCTTTCCTCAAAGATAGTCCATATGGACTAAAGTTAGGGCTATATAAAGTCCACATGGACCAATCGACATAGAGGCAGGACTATTCTAATGCCTTGTTTTATTTCTTTTAGCTATGTACTTATGCCTTTTGGTTTACTTTAGGTTGTAATCGTTAGTTAATCAACTTGTTTTAAATGCTAATTGTTCAACTTTCATACCAAATGATTTTTCTACCTAATTAATTGGTATCTTTCTTAAATAAAACCACTTTGAGTTTTCCTTAATCAAAAGTCACATAAACAATGTATTTTAATAAATGCCAATCTCCTAGAGATGGGAGTTGGGCAATTACTAACAATTCCTATAGAATTACGATAATTGTTAGGCCACATTGCAATCAATCAATAACCCAAATTTTAGATGTATAATTTATATAATTATATTATTGTACCTTTTAATTTTCTATAATTTACTTTGCTTACATGCAAAAGTGATATAGATGCCTAAATATAATGTTTTGCTTGGTTGCTTGATATGAGACTAATAAACATTACAATATACATGGATGACATATTATAAGGGCATAAATAAGATATGAAATTCTGAACATTTTTGGTACAAAAGATCAAAGATCCTGAGGTCACGACTCTACTAACCACTCTCTTCCTCCAGCTAGAAATATCATAATCTCTACAACTCACTTGATAACTATTATTATAGGCAAACTCCATCAAAGATAGATAACAGTCCTAGCTTTATTAGACATGGATGGCACAACTTCTCAACATGTGCTCAAGAACTTGAATGACTCTCTCAAATTGACCATCCATTTATAGATGAAATGACATACTGAAGTTAAATCTAGTTTTGAAGGCATTATGGAGCTTGCTCTAAAATCTTGATGTAAAAATAGGATTCTAATTAGAAATGAATGATGATGGCACACCATGCAATTGAATAATCTTATCAATGTATAGCTCTGCCAACTTCTCTAGGGAGAAATCCATTTTCATAGGTATAAAGTGCACTAACTTAGTTAATCTATCATCCATAACCCATACATTAGTTAATCTATCATTCACATCCCATAAAGAATCACATTTACCCTTATCATTGGTAGCCTAACTACAAAATCCATAGTGACCCTATCCCATTTCCATTCTAGTATTGCTATAAGATAAAGCAATCCAAATGGAACTTGAAGCTCAATCTTGACTTGCTAACAAGTAAGGCATCTAGTCACATACTCAATTATGTCTCTCTTCATGCCTAGCCACCAATAGGCTATATTTAAATCCTGATACATCTCAGTAGTACTAAGATACATGGCATACAGAGTATTATGAGCTTCTTGCAAGATCTACTTTCTCACATCTTTAATGTCAGGTACATAGAGACAATCATGATAATACAACACAACCATCACTCTTGATCTTGTACTCAATAGGCTTCCCCTCTTGAATCATACTTATAATATTTTGAAGCCTATGATTATCCCTTTAAGCATCTTTTACTTGTTGCAAAAAATTTGGCTTGACCTATATCTCAACTAACAAACCACCATCATCTAACATCATTTAACTACCATTTATAGCCCTTAAAGATGATATAAAATTTCTACTAAGAGCATTTACCACTATATTGGCTTTCCTCGAATAATAGTTAATAAGGCAATCATAGTTGTTTATTAATTCCATCCATCTTCTTTATCCAAAATTTAACTCCTTCTAAGTGGAAAAATGCTTCAAACTTTTATGGTTAGTGTAAACATAACATCTTTCCCTATAAAGATAGTTCCTCTAAATCTTTAATGCAAACACTATAGCTACTAGCTCCAAGTCATAAGTTGGATAGTTCTTCTCATGAGGTTTTAGCTATCTTGAAGCATAGGCAACTACCTTACCTTTTTGCATAAACACATATCCCAACCCATTTAACAAAGCATCACTATAGATAGTGAACTCTTTCCCTGATACTAGCTAAACTAGGATCAGAGCCTCTATTAACATATTCTTGATCTTGTCAAAACTCTTTTGACACTTGATATCCCAAACAAACTTCAAATTTTTCTTTAAAAGACGTGTCATAAGGGCAGTTATCAGAGAAAACCCCTTGACAAATTATCTAGAATAGCCTGTTAGACCTAAGAAACTTCTAATATATGTGGTATTACTGGATGGCTTGTAACGCCTGTAACTTAGAGTTCTATGAACAGTACCTTCTGGGTCCAAGTGATATTCCTTATAGTACGGGGCATCGTTATAAGGGTAAAAAGGGGCATATGGTCATAAAACTTTAACTGGCCTAAAAATGGGTAAAATGAATGAATTTAAAATTTTAGTAGAACTAACAAATCATTTCAAGTCAAGAACTAGTGTATAAGGAGATAAAGTGAGTTTGTGCCAGGACAGCATTAGGATGTACCCAGACAGAGCCAAAAATACCATACCCTAAACCTCAAAAATTCTAATGAACATGATGGAGAAGTAATTTTAATTTTCTAAGGTCATTTGGTGTTTTTTTCTGAATATTTTATTCTAGTGGGTGAATAGTTTCAAAAGTCAATAGTGGAGTTTTGACTTGAAATTTTACGTGGACCTTAGTGGCACTAATCAAGGACTTTAAAAACTAAAATGAGAATTTTTAGAGGTCCAAAGAATTTTCTATGAATTTTTGAAGTTTAAAAATGAACTAGGAGAAAACAAGCTATCAAATCACCACGTGTTGCAATCGGGGCCACCCTCCTACCCCTTTATAAGGGCCTATATATGTGAAAGGGTCACATGTGTGAACCCTTCATCTTCCTCCTCTTTATCTCTAAAAACCTAATGCCATTTTCTCTCTTCTTCATTTCTTTTTGCTTTATTTTCTCTCTCCTCTCACCACTAATTTTCACACAAAATATAAGGTTCTTCACCACCATGACCTCTTGAAGCCAATTCCTCTAATAGAAAGTGAAAACAAATGCTAAAAAGAGAGAAATTCCATCTTGGTAAATAGTGTCAAAATCTTGTGTAAGTGTTTTTCCTTTAATTTTTATTTTTTAGATAGTTTAGGTTATTCTAAGAATAGCCTTAGTCTTAGATTTCCATTTGGAGTTGTATAAAATTTTTGAGAATTTTTCTAAGCTAGCAATGTGTATGTTTAGGTTCTAAGAAAGCCATTGAAGGAGAGCAAGGTTTCAAGCCTTCAAGTGGTGGAGAAAAGGGTGTTTTCACACTCTAGGTATGTGGAATGCATTTAAATCGAGTATGTCACGTGTTTAGTCATGAAAATATGCATATTTGGTGTATGAAAATGTATGTTTATGGTATAGGCATACCATTAAGGTAAGGTGATAACATAGGTATATTAATGAGGTCAAAATAATGGGTTATACATGAAAATTTGGTAAAGATTTAGGTGTATGATCATATGCATGGTGTGGCCAAATGGTATGTGTAGAATGGCATGGTATGTCTAGTTATGCATATGGCATGTTAGGTGTGATAATGGCATGTAAATAGGATGTATAAACCATACTTAAAAGTGAATAATGACATTGAAATGTATGGCATGAAATCTTGATAAATAAGGACCGAATAGAGTATGTAAAGTGTATTTAAGTAATGACTAAGAAATTGATATGTATATGTACACTATTTGGTGGCCTAAGTATTAAATATGTTTCATGAAAGATCATGTGAGGAAATGATGCACGAGTGATGAATTTGGAGTTGGTATGGTTGGTACCATGAAAGACACAAAATTGAAAATTTACCAAATGAATAGTAACATACTCGTAAACTTACCAAATGAAGAGTGACTTTTACGATGGTAGGTAAAACATGACACTTTTTGTGTAATATTGCATCTAATGTGACCTAATGGCATAGTGGACATAAAGACTAGTAAAAGTGAGGGTAAATGCCTTAAATTGGTAATGAATAGCAATTTGGCCCGTCAATTAGACACCTCCTAAATGGGTTGACCAGTTAACTAGGGAGTTAGTATCTGCTAGGCAGTTTGGTCCTCCTGAGGCCACTATTGTCTGTTGCATATGGAGGGTGTAGCCATTGAGTTTCTGAGATGAACCTTGCATATTTAGGTATTGAGAGGTCCACCTGGGTTGATCCCTACTACCCATTTCATGTCTATGGATATTGGGAGGTCCCACAAGGTTGATCCCTTCTATCTACCTGTAATACATTAGAGATATGGCTCGGGTATTAAGAGGTCCCACAGGGTTGATCCCTACTATCCCATTTGTAGATATTAGGAGGTCTACAGACTGATCCCTGCTATCTGCTAGTTCTATATTAGGAGGTCTACAGATTGATCCCTATTATCGAGTAAGGAAGGTGCAGCTACCGAGGTCCAAAATATAGGCCACTACATAAGATAGATCCCACTATCCAGTGTCTTAAAGTGTTGTCTATCTATTATGGGCCTAAGATGTATGGAATATAATCATGAACTAAACATATAGACCTTGATTTGATAAAAGAACTAGAAAATAATTAAATAGGGTAACTGACCTTTAGACTGATATATTACATGACCATATAGGACAAGATATAAATGAATACGTGTACATGACTCATATGTGTGCCTAACATACTTTATTCTTTCTATTCTAGCATTGAGTTCATACTCAGCGTGTCGGTGTTCCAATGCATAGGCTGTAGACTTATTAGCTGATAAATTTCAGTAGGAGTTAATGTAGTTGCACCGGAGTTTTTTGGGTACCTTTTTGTTACTCTTTTATGTTGGTAAATAGTCACTCATGTATAGTAGGTGTAAAGTGGGTAGTGTGTGTAAAGTATAAAATTGAGTTAGTAACACTAAATGGTTGTATGAATCTAGTTTCGGTATGTATATATGTAATATACATGTTTATGTTCATGTTTGTTTGTATGTAGGTCTAAGACCCCGGGTATTATTGTGTTGTTGACTGATGATGTTTGGGGGACCAAAAGGATGGAGTTATGGATGAAGGGGTTTTAAAAGAGTTTTTCGTGTAGGAAAATTTTTGGCTTCTCACCCAAGTAGCCGTTATGCTGCCCAACTTTCTATAAATGGTTAACATGCATAATTTGGTGTTTTAACAAACTAAAATAGGTAGTAATAAAAGATTATTCAGGGAGAAACACTAAAAGGTTAAACTAGGTCAAAGTTGGTCAAAGTCCTATAAGTGTTAAACGAATGGTCTTTAGGGAAATCCAAGGATGGGTAACCTCATGAGAAGTAGTGCTCTTTGCCTGTTTCCTTTGGGAATAGGCAGGGGGCATTACATTTGACTGTATCATAGCAGGTTTAGGCATTCCTATGTATACTATACATGAGTGCATGAGTCTAGGGTTTTGTTTTGGGCCAAGTTATACTGCATGAAGCTAATAAGTGTTTTTGTATAGTTATAGAGACGATGAGCGAGCGGACCCCACCAGATCGAGGGGAAGAGGTGGCCAGTCATGCTCCCACCACCATACATGGTCTAAAGGTGAGTGTAGCCACTATAGAGCCTAGTGATACTGCCCACCAACTACCACAGCCTCAAGCTCAGGCTTCCCCGTCATTGTTGCAACAAATAATAGACTTGTTGAGACACACTGTAGCACCTCCACCACCATAACCACCACTAGCTCTAGTCCCTATTGCACCTTCTCCACATTTACCAGCTCCCCCAACACTATAAAAGACTTGTCTAGAGAGGGTGAAGAAGATAAGAGTAGTGGACTTCCTAGGTGCGAGGGAGGATGATGCAATGAGGGCAAAATATTGGCTGGTATGGACCACAAGGATCTTAGAGCAGTTGGAGTGTTTAGAGAAGTGTCTGAAGTGCACCACCTCTTTGCTATAGGAAGTAGCATTTCACTAGTAAGATACCTTGAGGAAGAGGAAGGTAGTAGCTGACATCACATAGGAGTTCTTGTTGAAGGAATTCCAGAAGAGGTATATTCCTAAGTCCTATAATGACAAGAAGAGGCAGGAGGTTTCAATTTGAAATAAGGACGTAGATCAGTATCGGATTATGAGAAGGACTTTACTCACTTTAGTAGGTATGCAACAAAGTTCATTCTGACTAATGAGGAGAAGTGTAAGAGGTTTGAGAAGGGCCTCAATATGGAGCTGAGGATATAGATCTCTACCCTGAAGATCAGAGACTTTTCAAAGCTAGTAGCTGCTGCATATGATATGGAAGAGATGTTACAGGAGAAGAGGGAGTTGTACCAAAGGAAGAGATCCTTCACTATGGGTTAGACCAGCTCAGCACTAGGAGGGGGCAAGAGATAGTGGGATTTCTAGCCTAGTCAGCAGTCCTAGAGATAGACAGGCTAGTAGTCTTAGAGGTAAGTTTGATCATAAATATCTTTTTAGGCTCTTCCCCCTAAGCCTCGACCACCTTCATCTCAGTAAGCCTCAAGTGCTCCAGTATCCATAGCTAGAAGTCCACCTCTGACATGTGAGAGTTACCAAAAGAGACACTAGGGCTAGTGCTGGCAATTGAGACAAGGTGAGTGTTTTGTATAGAGACCATTACCAGAGAGATTGCCCATAAAGGCAGACAGAGGCTGTATGGACCCAATCATCAGCTACTGTAGCTTCTAGTAGACCCTCGAGATAGGAAAGGTAGGACTAGCCGAGCACCAGTCAGAGGACTAGGTCAAAGGCTAGAGTTCTATCATGGCAGTATGCTATCCATGTCTAGAGGGAAGCTGAGGCTTTGAACATCATCACGGGTACATTTCTTTTATTTGATGTTCTAGTATTAGCCTTGATAAATCCTGGATCGATGCATTCTTACATTTGCACCACACAAGCACGAGATAGTGGACTTAAGCCAGAACCTATAGATTTAGATATTCAAGTGAGTAACCCAATTGGCTAGAGTGTGATAGTGAACACAATTTACAGACACTATCCTCTGATGATTAATGATTTGACCTTTCCAGCAGATCTGATAGAGCTTCCCTTTCATGAGTGATGTCATACTTGGTATGGATTGGTTGTTGAAACATAAAGCAGTGATTCACTTTGAAAAGAAAAGGTTGAGTCTACAGAACCTAGTTGGGCAAGAGATGACTGTTGCGGGTAATACAAACTCCCTATCTAACATCATTTCAACTATTACAACCATAAGACTTATTAGGAAGGGTTGTGAAGCATTCTTAGCTTCTATAGTGGATACGAGTGTTACGAAACCTAGCCTAGATCATATACCAAGTGTGTCTGATTTTCCTGATTTGTTTTTAGATGAGTTACCAGGATTGCTACCACAGTGAGAGTTAAACTTGGAGATTGAGACATATCCTGGCATGAATCCAGTGTCTATTACACCATATAGGATAGCACTAGCAGAGTTAAAGGAGTTAAAGGTGTAGTTACAAGAGCTATTAGATAAGGCCTAGTATTTTATGCTGGGGAGCACTGGTGTTGTTTGTAAAGAAGAAGGATAGGTCACTCCAGTTGTGCATCAATTATAGTCAATTGAATAAGGTGACAGTTAATAATAAATATCCATTGCCTAGAATTGATGATCACTTTGAACAGTTGCCAGGTGCTAACATCTTTTCCAAGATAGATCTGAGATCAGGGTATCGCCAGTTGCAGATCAAGGAGAGTGATATTAGTAAGACTAACTTCAGAACTCGATATAGGCATTATGAGTTCCTAGTGATGCCATTTGGACTCACTAATGCCCCTGTAGCCTTCATGGATCTGATGAAATGAATTTTTAAACCCTACTTAGATCAATTTGTTGTGGTGTTCATCGATGACATCTTTGAGTACTCTAGAACTCGAGAGGAACATGAACAACACCTCTGAATTATGTTATAGACTTTGAGAGAGAAGCAATCGTATGCCAAGTTAAGTAAATGAGAGTTTTAGTTGGAAGAAGTAGCCTTCTTGGGTCATATTACCTCAGCTCAGGGTATCAGAGTGGACCCAAGCAAAGTTAAAGCTATGTTAGAGTGGAATCCTCCTAGGAATATGACTAAGAATCGGAGTTTCCTAGGACTAGTGGCATATTATCGAAGGTTTATGAAAGGTTTTTTTTATGATTGCAGCCCTATTGACATGGTTGATAAGAAAATATGTGAAGTTCGAGTGGGATGATAAGTGTCAAGCTAGTTTTAATTGATTGAAGCAAATGTTGATAAAGGCTCCTATTCTTACTCAGTCAGAACAAGGGAAGAAATTTGTGATATATAGTAATGCTTCACACAATAGACTTGGTTGTCTATTGAAGCAAGAAGGCAAGGTGGTTGCATATGCCTTCAAGCAATTGAAGCCTTATGAGAAAAATTATCCCACACACAATTTAGAGTTAGCTACAATAGTGTTTGCATTAAAGGTGTGGAGACATTACTTGTATAGAGAGAGGTGTTTCATTTACACTAACCATAAGAGCCTGAAGTATCTACCCACACAAAGGGAACTGAACTTGAGATAGTGGTGATGGATGGAGTTAATCAAGGACTATGATTGCTTGATCGACTACCATCCAAGAAAAGCGAATGTGGTTAAGGATGCTCTGAGTAGGAAGCTTATTGCTACCTTGAAGCTTATGCATGCTAAAGTAGAGTATATAAGAGGGGATGCATTTCTAGCTAACTTGCAAGTTAAAGCTAAATTTAGGCAACAGATAAAGGAAGCTTAATTGAGAGATGAACAGATGTTGCAAATTATGAGTAGAGTTAAAGAGGGGAAGGTGATAGGATTCGAGTTAAGTAATAATGGAAGCCTATACTATCATAATAGGCTGTGCATGCCAGACATGGATAGATTGAGAGTGCAGATCTTGAAAGAAGCTCATAAAGCTCCATATTCCATGCGCCTAAGAAGCATAAAGATGTACCTTAGGTTGAAACCCACTATTGGTGGCTAGGGATGAAGCGAGAGGTAGCAGAATATGTGGCTTGATGTTTGACATGCTAGCAGGTAAAGGCAAAAATTAGGTTCCTTCTAAACTATTACATCCAATAGCAATTCCAGAATTGAAATGAGAGAAGATCATCATGGATTTTGTAATGGGATTGCCATTAACTAGAAGTAAGTGTGATGCAATATGGGTAATTATAGACAAGCTAACAAGGACAACCTACTTTATACTAGTGTGGATAGATTATTCCTTGGAGAAGCTGGCTAAATTGTATATTGATGAGATTGGCAGTTACACAGAGTACCAATAGCCATAATCTCATATTGAGACCTGAGATTTACTTTCAAGCTTTGAAAGAAGTTACAGGAGGCACTAGGTACTAAATTGACATATAGCACGGCATTTCATCCTTAAACGGATGGATAATCAGAAGGGGTGATACAACTATTAGAAGATATGTTGTGCAGCTGTGCAATAGAATTCAGAGGCAACTGGGATTAATATTTAGCATTGGCTGAGTTTGCATACAATAATAGCCACCAGGCTAGCTTAGGAATGGCACCTTATGAAGCTTTGTATAGTAGAAGGTGCAAGACTCCTCTTTGTTAGAGTGAAATGAGAGAAAACAAGATTGTTGGATCTGACTTGAACAGAGATGCTGAGGATAAAGTCAAAATCATAAGAGAGAGATTGAAAGCTGCTTCAAATCAGTAGAAATCATATACTGACTTAAAAAGATGAGATATCGAGTATGAGGTTAGTGATCAAGCATTCTTGAAATGTCACCCTGGAAGAAGATGCTCAGATTTTGTACGAAAGGGATACTTAGTCCCAAATTAGTCCCAGATTCATTGGGCCTTACGAGATCATAGAAAGAGTGGGACCCTTAGCATGTAGATTAGCATTGCCACTTGAGTTGTAATAGATACATGACATCTTTCATGTATCAATGTTAAGGTCATACAGATCAAATCCGTCACATGTGATAGTTGCAAAAGAGATATAAGTACAACTAGATTTGACATACAAAGAGGAACCGTTGCAGATTATGGCAAAAAAAGTGAAGCAGTTGAGGAACAAATGTATTCCTTTAGTGAAGGTGTTATGGATGCATCACAATGCAACAGAAGCCACGTGGGAAAGCAAGGAACAAATGAGGATGCAGTATCCACATCTCTTCATCACATGTAATTTTAAGGATGAAATTTCTTAAGAGGGGAAAGATTGTAACGCCCGCAAGTCAGAATTCTATGAACAGTACCTTTTAGGCCCGAGTGATGTTCTTTGCAGTGCGAGGCATCGTTAAGAGGCTAGAAAGGGGTGTATTAGTCATAAAACTTTTAACGGGCTTGAAAATGGGTAAAATGAATGAATTTAAAAATTTAGCAAAACCAATAAATCATTTCAGGTCAAGAACTAGTGTATAAAAAGATAAAATGAGTTTATGCTGGGATAACCCCGGGATGTACCCAGACGACCTGAAAATACCATACCCTGAACCCTAAAAATTCCAATGAACATGATGGAGAAGGAATTTTAATTTTCAAAGGCTATTTGGTATTTTTTTAAAAATATTTTATTCTAGCGGGTGAATAGTGTCAAAAAGTCAACAGTTGATTTTTTACTTGAAATTTTGTGTGGGCCTTAGTGACACTAATTGAGGATTTTTAGATTATAAATGAGAATTTTTAGAGGTTTAGAGAATTTTTTATGAATTTTTGAAATTTAAAAAGGAACCGAGAGAAAACGAGCCATTAGATCGCCACATGTCATGATCGGGGCTAGCCATCTGCCCCTTTATAGGGGCCCACACATGTGCAAGGGTCACATGTGTGAACCCTTTATCTTTCTCCTCTTTATGCCTAAAAATTTTGATGCCATTTTCTCTTTCCTCTATTTCTTTTTCCATCATTTTCTCTCTCCTCTTACCACCAATTTTCACACAAAATATAGGGTTCTTGACCTCTATGACCTCTTGAAGCCAATTCCTCTCACAGAAAGTGAAAATGGAGGCTAAAAAGAGAGAAATTCCATCTTGGTGAATAGTGTCAAATTCTTGTGTAAGTGTTTTTCCTTCAATTTTTAATTTTGTTTTAGATAGGTTAGGGTATTTTAAGAATAACCATGGTCTTAGATTTCCATTTGGAGTTGTATAGAATTTTTGAGAGTTTTTCTAAGCTAGGAATGTGTATGTTTAGTTTCCAAGGAAGCCATTGAAGAAGAGCATGATTTCAAACCTTCAAGTGCTGGAGAAAAAGGGTGTTTTCACACCATAGGTATGTGGAATAGTTTTAAATTGAGTATGCCATGTGTTTTGACATGAAAATATGCATATTTGGTGTATGGAAATGTATGTTTATGGTGTAGGCATATTATTAAGGTAAGGTGATAATATAGCTATTTTAATGTGGTCAAAATAATAGGTTATATATGAAAATTTGGTAATGAATTTAGGTGTATGTGCATATGCATGGTGTGGTCGAATGGTATGTGTAGAATGGCATGGTATGTCTAGTTATGCATATAGCATGTTAGGTATGATAATGGCATGTAAATAAGGTGTATAAACCATACTTAAAAGTGAATAATGACATTAAAATGTATGACATGAAATCTTGATCAATAAGGACCGAATAAAGTATGTAAAGTGTATCTAAGTAATGACTAAGAAATTGAACTGTATATGTGGACCATTTGGTGGCCTAAGTATGAAATATGTTTCATGAAAGATCATGTGAGGAAATGATGCACGAGTGATGAATTTGGAGTTGGTATGGTTGGTACCATGAAAGACACAAAATTGAAAATGTAGATAACCATTTTCGTCCGGGCCTTAATAAGCACATTTTATAAAAAAATAGTAGGTATATAGAGTTGCATGGTACTAATTGATAATTATTGTTATGGAATGTAAGCTAATTCCATGTATAATTATTAGTAAATAC
>CANXYI010004368.1:0-15007 GCA_948208565.1 Hura crepitans
TTGAAAATTAAAAAAATAAAATAAAATATAATAGTCATTAAATTTCGATCCTCAACTCATTTAATTTAT
The DNA here is from genome assembly GCA_948208565.1 of Hura crepitans. Taxonomy (NCBI): domain Eukaryota; kingdom Viridiplantae; phylum Streptophyta; class Magnoliopsida; order Malpighiales; family Euphorbiaceae; genus Hura; species Hura crepitans. The sequence goes on from CANXYI010004368.1 coordinate 70, forward strand.
AACTAGTAACTTTAATTTCCAAAATTTATGAGTAATCTATGCATAGATTGCTATCCCTAATCATTATTTCCATTCTCTTCTTATTTTGCTTCTTTCCTTTTCAAATGGAATAGAATGTTTATTTTAATACTCTATTTTACCAATCAAACTATTTTTTAAATAAAATATAATTATTTAAAATGATGCTAAAATTTCGATATAATTATTAAAAATTAAGTAAAAATATCTATATAATTATTAAAAATTGTGTTAAAATGTCCATATTTTCTAACATTGATAAATGCATTTTAACACTATTTTAATAATTATAAAAACATTTTTACTATAAAAATATAAAATTCCGAGATAAACATTAATAATAAATAAATACCTTTATTTCCATCAATAAGCGTATACCGGTACCGAATTAATCGAAAATCGAAATACTTTAAATTCTCATCCCATCTTTATTATCAATTTGGAAAAAAGAAAAAAAAAGGTGAAATAATATTTCATTAGAAGCGTAAAAACAATGCGAAGATGTCTACTCCAACAATTGATGTCGAAATGTATGATTTTAAATTGATTTACACTCTTAATTACATTTAATTAACTAATTCTGTATGTCACGTGATTGAAAAATGCAGTCATCTACCCTTAATTACACCGTCACCGGTGTCGATACTGAAGGCGCCACCCGATTTTCCGCCGGAATTTCCACAAACTCCGACAGTATTGCTCGGAACTCATCCCCCGTCATTGTTTCTTTCTCCAGCAGCACTTCCACTATCTTGTCCATCGCCTCCCTGTTGTTCCTTATTTGATCCAATGCTATTTCGTATGCGCTGTCTGATATCCTCTTGATTGCTGCATCTATGTCTTCCGCAAGCTTTTCTGACATTGAATTTCTTGCCATCATTCTCATTATCACATCATTGCTTTGAGCTGACGAGTCCATCAGCGACCACGGCCCGATTTCAGACATTCCAAACGTGGTTACCATCTGCAACCACACAAGGTAATCCTCCTCAATTTCCTTTTGAAATAACTTCTTGTTCATTCCAAATCAATGAATGTGCAAAAATACAAAGCTCATAGAAATGAACTATACCTGCTTTGCTAAACCAGTAATCTGCTGCAGATCGCCAGCTGCCCCGGTAGTCACCTCAGGCTCACCAAAGATGACTTCCTCAGCGGCTCTCCCACCAAGTCCACCGACTATTCTTGCAAAAAGCTGCTGCTTGGAGATCAGGGTAGGGTCATCGGAAGGAATAAACCAAGTAAGACCCCGTGCCTGGCCTCGTGGAATTAGAGTGACTTTCTGAACTGGATCATGCCCAGGAGTCAAAGTTCTGAACCAGACAGTACCCACATAATTAGTGGAATATTAACCTACTACAGGAGGCTAAGGGTAACTCTTATGGACATAGAATTTGGAATCTTTGTAGTTGTGTTCATCTGTCACTTACCCGCAAATAGCATGGCCAACTTCATGATAAGCAACAAGACTCTTGCTCTTTCCATCTGTCATAACTGTTCCTTCCATTCCAGCGACTATCCTATCAATTGAATCATCAATTTCTTTGGATGAAATTGCAGGCTTGCCACGTCTGCCAGCTAATATGGCTGCCTCGTTCATGAGGTTTGCAAGATCAGCTCCACTGAAACCAGGTGTTCTCATGGCTACTACATCAAGAGAGACATCCGAATCAAATTTCTTATTGCTAGCATGGACTTTTAGTATCTCTGTTCTTCCCCTTATATCTGGAACATCAACTGTCACCTGCATTAAAGCTTTATGATGAGTATGTCTTGCAGAAACAATAAATAAGAGAAATATAGATGACTCTAGTATTTTTACCTGTCTATCAAACCGCCCTGGCCTCAGCAGCGCAGAGTCCAGGATGTCTGCTCTGTTAGTTGCTGCAATAACAATGATACCAGTGTTACCCTCGAAACCATCCATTTCTGTCAAGAGTTGATTAAGAGTCTGTTCTCTTTCATCATTTCCACCACCAATGCCAGTGCCTCTTTGCCTTCCAACAGCATCAATTTCATCCACAAATACAATGCAAGGAGCATTTTCTTTGGCCTTCTTGAAGAGATCACGCACTCTGGATGCACCAACTCCGACAAACATCTCAACAAACTCGGAACCTGATATGGAGAAAAATGGAACACCCGCTTCACCAGCAATTGCTTTGGCTAGAAGAGTCTTTCCAGTACCAGGAGGACCAACAAGAAGAACACCTTTTGGAATTCGAGCCCCCACTGCAGTGAATCTCTCTGGCTTCTTCAGAAACTCAACAACCTCCATGAAATCCTGCTTTGCTTCATCGACTCCCGCAACATCATCAAATGTCACACCAGTGTTTGGTTCCATTTGAAACTTTGCCTTGGATTGACCAAAGGCCAATGGAAAGCCAGGCCCACCAGGACCACCCATTCCTCCAGATGAACGCCGAGAGAGAAGGAACAGGCCCCCAATTAAGATTAATGGGAAAGCTAGATTTCCTATCAAGTTGAATAGCAAGGAGCCCGAGTCTTCTTGGGCATTATGTGCAGCAAAGTCGATGTTTTTCTCTCTGAACTTCTGTAGAAGCTCTTGGCTGAGCCCAGGCAATTGTACACGAACTCGCTGTACCCTGTTTCCTAATTCAGGAGAAACAGCCTCTACGATAGCAATGGTACCATTCTCAAACAAATCAACCTTTTTGACTCTGTCCTTGTCCAAGTACTCCAAAAACCTGGAATAAGACATCCTGGAGGAGGAAACCCCTTGGTCATCAGCGTATGCCTTCCCACTTCCCAGTAAAGTGGGTGCAACAAAGCTCGCATTGCCAAGCAATTGTTTTAGGAAGCCTCTTCTTCCTTCATGCTTTAGAAAACCTCTTTCTCCACCATGATGCCTCTGGTCCAATGATGCTTTTATGAGAAATGTTTTCGATGTCTTACGTGACAACCGAACTCTTGAAGAAAGGAAAATATGTCTGCCACTCAGACTTTGTTTCTTGTTATGGGTTGATAGACCATTATTCCCTACAATGCAAGCTGAGGATGCTGCCATATGCTACCTACAGCAAGCAAACATATCAATGACAAAGAAAACGTTTTTGCTATGCTACCAATACTCGTACTTGCTCTGCTATTCTGCCCAATCTGGCTAAGGAAGAGTTTCAATGAGAATATGAAAAAGAAAAAACATAGAGACTAATGTGATTTAACATTCGATGCAAAAGAAAGTTGAAACAGTTAAATTTTTTCTCAAGTTTAACATAGGAAATGCAATTCCTAAATTGATATGAACAGTAATCTCTATTAAATTGCGCAGTTCTTTGCAACACCAGCATGTCTTTTCTTTAATCTCTATTATTCCACAGATTAATTACAAAAGAATTGCTGCAAAAATTGTTAAAGCTCACATAAACCTGAATAGTTCCTTCTATTTGAACAATCCATACTTCTTCGGCAACCATAAATTTCGTAATGTTTCAATAACATGATTGTTTACACAACAAACAATCATATTCAATATGGAAATATAAAAAACTTTCCGAAGATTTTATGCATTTAAAGCTTTACCAATGACAACGAAATGCATCAGCTGTGAGAGTAGGTAAAAGCTAAAACGGTATAGAACTAGAAGGTCCTAAATATATATTATAATTCCAGCGATTAAAACCACTTTCGGATCCAATTTCTTTGCAAATAAATTATCATTTCCATTAAAAAAAGCAACAAAAATCGCATCTTTAAGAATTTTCTCCAATTGGGCAAGTGCTATTTTACTCGAGGGAATGAAAAAGAAGCGAACTTTGAAGTATCAAACAGTTCAAAATCCCATCTTTTAACTTCCTATAAGCTGAAATGTCGCATAACGAAAAACAGAATTAACTAACTAAAATAATAGAGACGGAGCAGATGCGTACCTCTAGAGAGAGAGAGAGAGAGAGAGAACTATAACCAAAGGAGGAGGAGAAAAGAAGCAGACGGTGAAAGGCTTAAGCAACTATGGCGTTTAAGTAAGACGATGATATGGTTTGTGGGTATAATACGTGGCCTTTTTCTAGCGGTTGACTCGACTCGTTTTTCTGCTCAGCGGGTCACTTCTTTCTGATTTTCTTTTTCTTTTTAATTCTTCAGATATTTCTTTTTGTGGAATTTTGTATGGTTTGCGTGGCGGCCATGCCCTGGAAGTGGAAAATCAACATCATGTATTTATTTTTTGAGATCAGGATTTTTAGGATACCTTTGTTAAACTAGAATAATGAAAATTTACTTATCAACTATTATCGGATCACCATACACTTGAAGATACCAGTTCAGGTTAGTTCAAAAGCTTTGAATTTTTACATGATTATGGAGATTTTCTGTTATTTGAATTGAATCAGTGACAAAGGATAATAAACTCTCGAACTTTTATGGTAAAGAAATAGTTATCAACAAACAGAAAGAACAACAAAACATGCTCATTAATGAAACTACTGAAGAAATTAGCAAAACTTATACTTGGAAGAAACAAGGAGTCTCCCCCATACATCATTTATCTTTACAACTATTCCACATATATATATATATATATGTATTAGATAAACACATCTAGCCTCACATCTTATTACATGTTACAAAGAATATTAAAGACCATTAAAACCTTAATATATAGATGATCAACCAACACCATTCTACCGCCAATATCCCATAGCTACCACTGGGATCCTTACTTTGTGTCCTCGACTGCCTTTCATAAAGATTTCTCCGAAACTGTATGTTCCGGTTACTGATCGGACTGTGAGAGAGACGGAGAACTTCCGTGATGCACCAGTTCTCAGAGTCATAGCTGACGGGTTAACTTCTATGGCAATGGCTGGTTGCATTCTGGCTGCGATCACGTAGGTTTCTTCCTCAGCTACGTTCGTTACAGTGCGAGTAACTACGTGAGTTTTCACTAGATGGGATACTGAGATTGATGGTGCATTGAAGTTTGATGGGTGACCCATTGTGTTGTTGCATGGGGCGTTTGTGTACTTTCTAATCTCATGAATGTCAATGCCAGGCGTTGTGCACAAGAACCCCAAGTAATCCTCATAACCTACCAACCAATTAGAATTCATTCAGCTATACATCAAGTCGAGGCTAGAACTTTCAAACATATGCAATGGAGATGAAATGGAGTGAAAAATAAATGAAGTTGCCGTATGGACATTACTGCTTGCATCAATCATCATAAAGGTATAGAATATTTACTTATATGCAGAAATACACACAAATAACTGCTGGGAATCAAAATCACCTGCATCAAATATGAGTCCTGGATCCAGAGCAGCCCTTGGATGAACATGACCACTTCCATAATCAAAAGGAGTAGCAGTGACCAGTTTCATGGCTTCAGTGTCCGAGTACTGTTGTGCTTGAAGAGGTCTTCCTGCTCTGTCAAGCTGTGTTGATGTGGTCATTAATGCCGATTTGATGGCAGCAGGACTCCAATGAGGATGCTTCCGTTTCACAAGAGCAGCTATCCCTGATATATGAGGTGCAGCCATGCTAGTCCCCGATATCATGGCAAATCCTTCCCCTGATCCAAAAACATGATGCCTATTATGCACATATGATTCTAATAGCTTGGATTTTTTTTTTGGCAGTATTTCAGTATTTCTTTTATTTCCTTTTTTTTCATCTTTTCTTGTGTGCCTGCTCCTTTCACCTCCTAGATTAACTTTCCAGGCTACTTGAGTTATAACTTAAAACGTAGCTGACCTTACAATTTTCAAGCAATTTCAGGGTTGCAAGTTCAGGTCAGGTTTTGATCCTTCTTCCGGAGGAATTAACAAAGTTCTCAATAATATTGAAGTCCAAAGACTTCTCATTTTACCTCCCAAAGTGCTTAAAGTTTCATCGTTCTACTGGTAGACTAACCAAGTTTTATGGCAATCATGGCGTAAGATCACTAAAATGGAGCATAGTTGAGTTTGAAAATTTACTTACCAACATAATTTGGCTCGTCCGTTCCATTGGGAGACCAAGCTGCCCAAATAAGAGAACCTGGAGCCAATATATCTGGTTTAAGAAGATCAGCATCTTGGAAGCTGAAATCTTTTATGTTGGGCCCTCGAGCAGAGAATAGGGCCACCTGTGGAGCTGATTTATGCAGAATAGGCATCAAACCATCACCAATGCTTCCTGTAGCATGGAAGCGTTTCACTCGACCAGTCCAATCTCTTGGAGTAGAAATGTTGTAATAGTCAATAAGATCCTGGAAAAGTAGTGACACCAAGCACCAAAAATGCATAAATATATGAACCAATCACAAGTGATAAATACAGGGGTCGTAATACCAAATGCAAATTATCTTTCTGTTAATCGATCCATGCATGAGATAGAACAGTTATCCATTGGCCTTTTAGAAATCAAATATATTAAGCACCAAACACCACAATATTCAAAATGCTTACTAAACAAACCTAATAACTCAGTAGCTCCTTTGACCCAGAGAACATTATAGCACTAACATAAAAGGTTAGACCACTAATATCTAAAGAAGGTTATATAAGTAAAATGATAAACACTCTCAGCTTTGGAAGACAGCAAGAGATGTTGACTTTACCATTGATTTAGTGACATCTGTAATGAGAATTCCAGGAACGCCAACAGGAACAGGATCAAACTTTGTTCCTGGAGAAACACTTTCCACAGCAAGAACAAATCCAACTGCACCAAGACTCTTGGCTGTTTCTGAAACCTTCTTAATCGATGCAGTACCAACAACAAAATTGAAAGAATAACCACACAGAAGTATATTCCCTTGGACCAAGTTTTTGTTCAACAGTTCTGGTCTCTGGCAGTCTGAAGGATTGTATTTCATCACTGAAGAATCTAGTAGCACATCATTAGCAGCAACCAAGGTATATGTCTGATTTGGATGTGTAGAGGCTGCCGTAATCAGTTAAGCATCAACTTTAGAAAACCAGCGATCAATCCAAGACAGCAGGTGACAAAATAATTAGCAAGTATACAGTTAGTAAATTCTACAAGTTGTGAGAGCATTTAGCTTTTGAGATAACACAAAAAAGATCATATTTCAGAACAATTCAATGAGACAGCTCTTCAGATGAGTGCTGCATTCCATATTCCTCATTGTGGCTGATCTCTTTAGTCACAATTGCAACTAAAGCACACTCATTCGTCTATCAAGCTAAAACTTCAGGTACATTCCTAAATCTTAATTCAACAAGGGAAGGTACTGCAACCAAACTCTCAAAAAGATATGGAAGCAAACTGCAGTCCAGAAAATTCAGGAATGCAGAGCACCAAAAACTGGTAGATGGATGGTTACCACATCAGCCAACATGTACAGCATATCGACAACATCTCTTCCCAAAAGCTATATTAGAAGAAACAAATATAAAGGTATGTAAAACTTACGCGACAAACCAAGTCCAGCTAAGATTTTGCCATTTCCCAGGGTTAGATGATTCTTGTATCTTCGATCATCAATTGCTGCTGCTACAGATACTATCCAGGGACTGTAAGAAACCAAGGTTTTAGGGAAAGGGCCTCCATTGCCAGCTGCCTGTGCAACAAAAACGCCCGCTTTCACCGCTGCAAGAAGGGTAGCATCAAATGGGTTTAAAAATGTTGTCTTGGTGGTTGCTGGTGGACTGTTGGGACCCACTGAGAGGCTGAGTATATCCACTCCATCAAGAACAGCCTGTTAAAAATAGCAAATTGATAAATAAGCAGAAAAAGGCATCCGACTTTAAGGCACTATATCAGCATACAACCACCAAAAATCATGCAGCATTTATTGGCAAAGTAATATGTAAGTTTCATTTTTTGTTGATTGTAACCTGCAGAAAGTGGAGAGGCAGTCGGCCAAGAAATTTTTCCTCTATAGCCACAGAAAAACAAGAACAAAGAAGTTTTGTCATAAAGACACTTTAAGATGCTCATATTAAAGGTCCAAAGCAAAGAAAAAAAAGGCTCACATATCAAACAATTGGAGAAAAAAAATATGAATACTTACAAGAGGGCCATTAAGTGCCAAGAATTCTGAAGGTGTTCTTTAGGTTATGTTTTAATGAAGAGAGCAACAACAATGACCGGTATACCAGTGCAAAATTGAGATGTAACAAAGAACAACAACCGCAATAGATTCAGCGATACTACAAAAAACTCCAATTCCATAATATGCTGTTAATGAAAAATAGTAACCTGATCAATAGCAGCTACTACATCTGCAACAAAACCTCCGAAAAGCCTATAGAGTGCCTTGTACACAGCAATCCTAAACATAAATGAATTTTTTTGCTATATCAAATACACAATCTTCAAATTAGGCGTGAGTAGTAGAAGTTATTAACTTATTATACTCACCTAGCACGAGGAGCCATCCCACTTGCTTTCCCAAATTCGTGGCCATGCATTCTCACAGGAATACCATTGTTTCCAGCAGCAATGGCAGCTGTATGGCTGATACAAATGGCATGAAAAGAAGGAAAACGTTATCATATTTAATAAACATTTCCATAATTCTAATTGAAGTGCACTGAAGGAAAAAAAAGTGGCAATACATCATCTCAATTGATAATATGCTTGGCATATACTTTCAGTTGATGCCGTATATACAGATACATGTTGTTGAACACAATTTCATAAATAACAACAATTGTTAGGTTAATGAAAAATGAAATATCCTTTTCATTTAGTTCAGTGAAAACTGCCTAGCATTATTTTTATTTGCAAAAACAAGCATGTAATTGCATGAGATTCTGTATTTAACTTCATTTAATCAGTACTGCTAAGTTTCTCAAATTTGTGATTCAATCTATGTTCTAAGGCATGCAAAATTGAGGAATATTCAAATTTATAACTTCTGAAATTGTAGAATTTCGTATCATGCCATGCAATATAAAAATAGACCATAATCCAAGTAAAATAACGAGCAAAATGATTAAACAGCAGCATGGCTTTTGCATTGAAATTTTTCACATAGAAAGACCAGCATCTAACCTTCCATGACCATCACCATCCAGTGGAGAAGCAAAATCAATGGAAGGATTGAATGCCCCAGATGCTTTGGCAGCTTTAGCAAAATGCTGGGCACCAATAATCTTTCCATTACAGAAGTCTTTTTTGCTATCAGGATCAACTTCACACTTTCCTCTGTATTTTGGCAGAGGTCCATAGGGTTCAGTGTGGTGCGCTGCAAAGCTTGGATGGTGGGGATAAATTCCAGAGTCAACAAATCCTATCACAATGTCCTCTCCAGCCCTGTCAAAGCCACCTCCTGTTGGCCAAACTCCAGTAGGAAGCCCCAAAAACTGTGGAGTGTGTGTTGTAAGTCTCCTCACCTTCCAATCTCTTTCAACAGATTTCACACCAGAGGCATGCCTTAGGGTTTCTGCCTACTAATATATTGGAACAAGGTAAGAGAATAAGAAAGCAAAAGGAGACTTAATCATCAACTGTGAACAGAAACATAACGAAAGAATATCTAAGGTTTCACCTGATGAGGGGATATATGAACTGCAAAACCATTTATAAGATGTCTATAGCTGTAAAGCTTTTCGTAGGTACCCTGGTCAAATAGCTCACCAAGAAGCATATCATGCTTCTTTTCAAGATGCTCCGCATAGGATATGACCAGTTCACTGAAATGAGGCACAAAGAATAGGCAAGGAAAATGTTAGAAGACGTAGCTTTAAGAAATTTTATTTCCTCCTCCATCAACAAGAGGGTGTCCAGAATAAAACATAGCACTTTGGGAACAAAATATCTGTATCTTGACTTCAAAAAGAGCACTTGTTCGTTCTTTTGTTTTTTTGGAAAAAAATGCCACCTATTCTTGCTTCTAGTTTCCCATGGGGATACTTGTCGATATTACCTTACTTATATAAAGAGGCGGCATGGCTCAATTGAAGTTTCCACTCTCTCCATAACGTTCGAAACATGCCACTGATTTTGTACATACTAAAGGAATTATCAGACTCAAACCAAGAAACATATGCATGACGTAAGTATTTGATCACAAGCAAAACATTATCATAAGCTAAGCATAAACAATTGCCTGGCATCGAAATTTACTTTTAGCAACAAGAAATGCACCAGAGCTTTCATGCTACAAATCTAACACTTACGGACAACCATGCAGAATCAACCAAAACCAGGATAACCATGACCAAAAAAAAAAAACTAAGATATCTATGGATCAGCAGAATAGCGTAGTCCAGAAGGATACATCTCAAATCAAGATCCCGAAAAACTGCAAAGGAAAGGAAGTGATTTTAATACCTGTCGGTGTCAATCTTGTCATCAGTATCAACAGCAGTGGCTTCAAACCCCGGGACACCTCCTCTGTAACTAATGACAGGCTCCCCCTCCATCGTGACAAGATAAATCTCCGCTCTCCCACTGGCCAAGAGGACCAACAGGACAACAATTGAGCAAAAAACTTGTATCAGCTTCATTGTGAGTTAACTTCTGTTGGCCAAGAGATCTGGTGAATCAAAAAAATCAAAAAGCACTCAGCTTTTCAACAGAAAAATCACACAATGCACATTAGTAACAGTTAATAATTGATACCCTTTCGATCATAGTGAAAAAAAACATATATATATAATAATAAAATCACAATTCCAAAAAGAGATCAGATAGTGAATACCACCACAGTAGTTTCAACGTTTAATTAGTGAAGTGAGCTATAGAGATTTGGCGTCTTGTGCAAACATAAAAAAGACAGAATTTATTTATCAAGTAATAAAAGAAGAGGAAAAAGGAAACAAAAGGCAAACACATCTACGACCAATTCCAATGAAGCAAGCAAAGAATGTAAAAGGAAAAGATCAAAAGAAGGTAGCACCCACCGAAAGAAATAGAAGAAGAGCAACAGGAGTAGTAGTAGTCAATGCATTAAGAAAGAAGCCACAAGAAAAGCAGAAGCAGAAGCAGATGCCGTGTTGGAGTATGGAATAATAAGAAACGGTATTGGGATTACAGAGAGCATTAAAAAGGATATTTCTTTGAGTATGTGGGTGGAGATCAGGAAAGGCTCATTTGATAGTGAGATTGAAGAGGGGAAGGAGAAAGAGGAAAGTGATTGTTTTGTCTTACTGTTTTAATAAAGAGAGAGAGAGAGAGAGTGAGTGAAAAATAATTAATTATTTATTTATATAAAAATATGTGGAATTGATGAACAGCTTCAGACAGGAAACCAAAGATGAGGGAAGATCAGCACACAATCCCAAAACCATACCCTCCTTCCCTCTTTTTTTTCACATACATTAAAAAAAATAATTAGTTAATTAGATTAATAATTTATATTTATTTAATTATAATTTTTTGATCACCCAATGAGATACATGGAAGTAACCGATATTTTTATATATAATAATTTTTTATTGACGAATAAAAAGACTTTTAATTAATTAATTTCAAAGTATTTGATAGAATGCAAATCTAAAAATAGTGTAAAACAATGGGATGAAACTCATAGTATTGAATTCATTGGCACATATGGCGGAAGCTTTAGACTTTGATTAGATTGTTGATATGCATAAGTTTATAATGAATATTATAGTGTAGTACATGATAATATGATATAGTTTTATAACATGTTTGGATAGTATGATTTTATAATAGATAATATGATTTTATGAAATCATGTTTGAAATACTTGTATGGTTTTATAATAATTTTGATATGCATAGATTTATAATGAATAGTATAATATAGTTTATAATAGTTTTTATATGCATAGGTTTATAATGTGCAGTATAATATTGTATATAATAGTATGGTATAGTTTTATAACATGTTTGGATAGCATGGTTTTATAATGGACAGTATGGTTTTATGAAATCATGTTTGAAATAATTGTATGATTTTAGAATAGTTTTGATATATATAGATTTATCGTTTTATGAAATTATGTTTGAAATAATTGTATGGTTTTATAATGGTTTTAATATGCATAGGTTTATAATGGATAGTATAGTGTAGTATATGATAGTATGGTATAGTTTTATAACATGTTTGGATAGCATGGTTTTATAATGGACGGTATGGTTTTATGAAATCATATTTGAAATAATTGTATGGTTTTATAATGGTTTTGATATGCATATGTTTATAATGGATAATATAGTGTAGTATATGATAGTATGGTATAGTTTTATAACATTTTTGGATAGCATGGTTTTATAATGGATAGCATGGTTTTATGAAATCATGTTTGAATAATTCTATGGTTTTATAATGGTTTTGATAAGCATAAGTTTATAATAGACAGTATAGCGTAGTATATGATAGTATGGTATAATTTTATAACACGTTTCGATAGCATGGTTTTATAATGGATAGTATGGTTTTATGAAATTATGTTTGAAATAATTGTATAATTTTATAATGGTTTTGATATGCATAGGTGTATAATGAACATTATAGTGTAGTATATAATAGTATGGCATGATTTTATAACATGTTTGGACTGCATGGTTTTATGAAATCATGTTTGAAATAATTGTATGGTTTTATAATAATTTTGATACACATAAGTTTATAATGGATAATATAGTATAGTATATGATAGTATGGTATAGTTTTATAACATGTTTGGATAGCACAGTTTTATAATATACAGTATGATTTTATGAAATCATGTTTGAAATAACTGTATAATTTTATAATGGTTTTGACAATATCAAATGATTAATATATCTTTATTTATAAAAATTAGTTTAACAAAATACTAATATTATTAACCACTTAAAATATAATATAATTTTTCTTTATTAATCATTAATTTATGATATTAAATTTATTTTTATAATCTAATATTTATTATTTAGAAAGTAAATAAATAAATTATAGATAATGTAAAAAGTTAGGATTAGATTATACATACACCCACATAGGGTATTTGTATTATTTTGATAAAATAATAAGGATATTTCGGAAAAAAAAAATTAAAACCACATAAACATACCGGCATGTTTCTTGTGCTCTCCGTTTCTTCTTCTTCTTCCTTCCCTCTCTTTCCATTTCACACCATTCACCTCCATGAAAATTGTTCCAACCATCGAACTAAATATTATTTTTCATGATATGCACTAATACACAGACATGAAAAATCATCATCCGAACGTAATATTAAGGATTCAATAATGAATTTTCTTTACCATTAATTTCTTAATTTTCTTTTTCCCTAAAATAGGTCAAATCCCCAAAGGATTCATCATTTTAATTCATGCGCTGCTTCATACTTTCTTTATATATATATATATATATATATATATATATATATTTTGATGCTTACCTACTAATATTTATTTTCCTTTGATACTTCGTACTTACAAATATTAATATTTAATCATTTTAAATCTTAATTTTGCGAATTTTAAATAAACTTACATTTAATTCATCTAAAAAATTGTCTTAAAAAATAAGAATTTTATAAGTCACTGTAAAGAGTATTGTATTTTTATTTAAATAATATTAAGTATTTAACTTACATCCTCACATTCAAAGTCGAGCGTAACGGAAATTTAATATCATATAAAGAAAATGAACTGTAAATCTAAATCACTTCAAAAATAAATACAAAATATGTAAATTATGCATATTATTATAAAAAATCGATGTATTCTTATATTTAATCAATATAATATAAGAAGAGAAAAACAAAATTGTGTCCTCTAACATTAAATTATGCAAGTATCATGCTTTGATCAACCTTCCCTTTAAGTAAAGTTATGCAAATAATCGATTCGGTTTATAATTAAATTAAAATAATTAAAAATTAAACTTATAAATTTTTTAAAATCGAATTGAATAAATCTAAATTTAAGTGAAAACGAACTAAATAAATAAAAGTAATATATATGTACATATATATATTTTGAAAAGTTCGATTCTTTTAATTTTTACCTTATAAAAATAAAAATAAACCGATAAATTGAATAAATTAAATTATTAATAATTTCTATTCGGTTTTGCACGACCTAGTCTCTAAGAGGACTTTCTAAAATTAATATAAATATAGCTTGAAAAAAAAAAAGAGAAATTGATATAAATATGAAAAAAAGTAGAAAGAAAGATTACGCGTTTAAATGTAATGATTTGGGGTTTGCTTTTGCATTTTGGTAATCATTATTTCAAATAAAAAAAAGGGTAATAATTCCACCTAAATAACAGACAAATAATAATCACCAATTCAATTATTGCACTAAACTTAGCTCTTCTTGATTGGTAGATGGACTATCCAATGCAAAGGTCTCCATTCTCATCACATACTCTCATTTTACTTAATTGACTTTGAATCTAAAATTACATTAAAAAAAATTCATAAGAAATGCAATTTTAATGAATTTAATATTAACACTTTCAGTATATTACGATATTTATTGTTAAATTTTTATTATTTAAAATCTAATTGTTTATCAAATGATTAAATTTTAAAGAGTATAGATATAACAATAAGTATAATAATATATTGAAAATACAAAACATAACACATTATATTTTTAATTAATTTAGTGTATTCAAAATTAAAAAAGAAAGTCAAGAAAGAATAAAGGAAAATATATTATCTTGCTTATAATGTTGGTCTAGAAATTCTATTTTGTTACTCAAATTATTTTTAGGGTAAAAATACTTTTATAGTAATTGAAAATAAAGCTAAAATGTCTATGTAGTTGTTGCAATTGCAAACGGTATAAAAATACATTTACAGTTATTAAAAATGGTGTTAAAAAAATGTTATTATTTAACATTAATAAAAATATTTTAATAACTAATAAAATATTTTTATTTTAAAAATAATTTTAAAATAAATATTGAAAGCAAATTACCAAAAATGAAAATGTGAAGAGGTGACATATGATGGGGTATAATCCATTGTAGTTACCATCAGGGGCCATTATGGCCCGAATTTCTGTAAAATTTGGAGTTTTATTAGCATCGGTCA